>JAJGRX010000016.1:0-37243 GCA_025461125.1 Carex kokanica | reverse complement strand
TGTGAAAGTTTTAAAGTTTCAATTATTTTAGTATAAATCAAGTGGTCAAAATTAGAATGTTTATAAATTAATTTTAATGCATTCCTTTTTGGATGTCCTTTTGACCACGTGACTTTATACAAATTATTTAAATTTTAAAATTTATACATGTAACGCATCACTCGTAAGGTAGAAGGATTTCAACGTTTAGATTCGTTGTTGAAGCCAATCCAATAGATTTTAGAGTTGAGTTCATAAAGGAACTTGGTGAACTTAGGAACACCCTAGTTTTACTCAAGTAATTAATATCGAACTCATAAATTATTTTGAATAAAGGAGATCCTCCAGAGCATAAATGCAAATTCCTATTTTGGAAATATATAAAGAAAATAAATAAATAAAAAGAGGAAAGGAACTACGTCACTACTTCAGTAACTCCTTCCACCAAGCAAATTTAAATTTAGGTGCATTCAGAGAAGTAAATGCTCAGGTTCAGTGGTACTGTGGTAGCAAGTGTGGAATTTATTACAGTGCTTTGTAACGGCTTAATTTGACCATACAAATATAATATATTTTCCAAAAGTACTGTTTCTTCAATTCAAATTTTTGAAATTCTATTCTTTGGGAGTTCATTCCTAACGCACAGCGCATTCGGTGACACTTCAGAATTCAGAACTGCGCACTTTACATATTACTTGGGAGCGCAAATTTTATTACATATTGCATCTTTGTGGGGTCCGCTTGTCAATGACACGTCAGGTAATGTGGCACTTCCAATTTTGCATATCAACGATATAAGTAACTAGAAATATAATTCAGTCTTTCAAATTGAAATAAAATAATTTTAGTTAGAAACAAATCAATCAAACCTTTTGTACAATGGTGGCGTCAACTTGAAATGAACAAAAGGAAGAGAAATAATCATCATACCGTCAGTAATGGCCAGAGAAACTTGAAAAGCGGCGGATAATAGCAGGAGGAGCGCATGATAGCGCGACATCTTGTTCAGAGAAGCCATTGGAATAGGCGCCGAGATACGAATTTGATGAAAGAAATTGTAGCTATGCGAACTGAATTGGATGAGATAAAGGGAAGCTAGTTTATAAGGAGATTTGGTTGGTACAAGGGCCTTGGTTTTAGACTTAATAGCTGAAATGCCACTGTCCACGACATAGATCCATTAATTGCATGTGGCGTGGCGCCGTGGCCACGTGTATCTTGCCATTTAATTACGGCGCGTGCTAGATCATCTAAATTTTGTTTACACAAAATTGGGAATCTTTATTTTTATTGGTATAGGTGTCCCGGTACAGTGGTAATGGATTTTTATTATTTGGTTAAATTTTATTGGAGTTCGCTAAACTTTGTCTTTTGTTATGAATTGGTCACTCAAGTTTAATTTGTCTCTTCATAACCACTAAAATTTCTCATTCAAAATATTAACAGAATATTCTCATTCTGTTTAAAATATAACGGAATATGCTAATTTTATCCAAAAAATTTAACGGAATATTTTCATTATGTCCAAAATACTAACGGAAAAGTTATATTATATTAATATTTTGAATGAAAAAGTTATAGAGTACTTGATTGGGACAAAATTAAAAGTTTAGTGGTTATAGAGTAACAAATCAAACTTGAGTAACCAATTCATAACAAATGACAAAGATTAGTGACCTCCAGTGAAATTACCCATTTATTTTATATAATTTGTTGGTTAGAAATTAATCATTGATTTAGTACAGAAAAAATGAGGGTTTTGAGTCTTTAAGCAAATGAAAAAATAATTAAAGGAAATCAAACGTTTACTAATAATATTGTTACAATAGTGATGAAATGAAATGTTTCTGCAAAAGATTATGTAATTTTATATTATTAGAATGAGTAGAATAATAAAGCTGAATTCTTATGGATCACAAACAATATTTTGCGACTTAACGAATAGATCGATTTTATCTTGTATAACATAATAACGTGTTTTCCTAATTAAATATCTTTAGTTCTTTATATATATTTTAATCTGAGTGAGGCTACGGTACTATGCATAGCACAGATTGGTCCGTGCTACGGCTCAATATTTGAGTTTTCAAAATCCTAACGGTCGATCCGAACCGTTCAACATGATTTCCACATGAATATGTATTGGCACACCAAATTTTATATTTTTCGAATTTTTTACTATTTTTTTAGATAGGAAGAAAATCATTGTTTTTGGATGGTCCAGAATTTTCAGATCAAGTGATTTTCTACCTATCTCAAAAATAGTAAAAAAAAATCGAAAAAATGTAAAATTTGGTTTGCAAAAGTACAGATTCATATGAAGAGTCATGTTGAACGGTTCGGATCGACCGTTAGAATTTTGAAAACTCAAATATTAAACCGTAGCACGGACCAATCCGTGCTATGCATAGGACCGTAGCCTCACTCTTTTAATCTTTTGGACTTCCGAGCTCAAATTTTAATGATACATACTCTTTCACTGTGGGACGCAATTTGGTTGCGATGAGGTGCTTTTGAATTAAAAATTTATTTGGGAGGAGCCAAATTTCAGATAGTACTTCGCGTAATATGCGCCAGTTTCTCTTGTTCGGTGATTGAAGCAAGCAATCACAAGTCCACAACAAAACAACCAAATATGAAGATGAGTAAATAACAAATATGACCTATAAACTCTATACGGCCACTAAATGACGATTACCCTTGTGCAGAAATCGAGACCGACCTCGTCAACCGACTTAATTTGATCCGGATTCTCTGTTTCATTTGCCATACTGGGAGAATCTATCATGATATCAGACGGCCGTGGTGCACGCTACAAAAATCTACACTGTAGATTCATTTTAATTATGTACTGTAGAAGTCGTTCAGTATATCCCGACTAAATAGAGTATCGATGAATATTCATTGGATAATCCGAGTCTGCATGAAAGAATATCTCCATTCCATTATTAAGCACGTTGGGTGTCGGATCCGCCAACGGCTACGATTGAAAGATTAATTTTTGGATTTAATCTTAGCTCTCCAATCACATAATTTATCTTCTTTTGATTAAATGCATATGTTTTATGTGTAGAAGTTTAAATTTAGCTACAAACATACTCGCCACACATACCGCCACACGATGCGTTACAATTAAAATTAAACAGATTCTAAAATTTAACGATATAATTTTCCGTTTTCTTATTTTTTTTGTTTCCTTATTTCTCCCTCTCCAATTGAAATTTTCTAAACGGCGGATCACAATGCAAATCAATTTTTTGTTCACTCCCTTATTTATCTACCTCTTTATTTCTATACATATTACTGTGATAAATGTAAAATATATTTCTAATTTTGTTTTTTTATGAAAATTTGTCATTTTGTATGAGAATTTATTTTTGTTATCTTATCATATATTCCGTTGCAACGCACGGACACGATACTAGTGCATTTGGATTTGGTGTGTTAGGGTTGTTGGTTTGAGTGGTATGTGGAGAGGCGAAAGAGCACATGAGAGAAGATATATATATATATATATATATATATATATATATATCAAAATTCTAAACAGCGATTATCACTTCGTTGCTGAGAGGCTGAAAAAAAAATTATCGCAAATAACGTAGCTATAACAAAAGCTACCATACATAGTGTTTTTTTTTAATTATATTTTATATTTCTACTAATTATTAACATTATCAACATTGGAGAATTGAGGTAATAACCAAATGACAACCAATCTAAGTTTATATTTTTTTCAATCACAAATAAGAAACAAAATGATTTACAAGGTAATGTATTTAAATGTTCATATCTCGTATTGCGGATTATATAGACGAAGAGCAATTAATTTTACAAGTGAAAAAAAGTCAATACGTATTGATTATTTTACAGATTACAATAGTCGAAATCTTCAATTGAAAACAAAAGGCAATAATTTTTACAAGTGAATACTAACGAAGAGCAAGCAAAATGAAGAATTAATATTTGAATATTTATCGATATAAAAGGAGAGACTAAATCACAAACAGGAACAGAAGCATAGAGTTCGGTTTAACATACTTAGCATAGCGGATCATGTAGCATCACAAATAGGAACAGAAGTACAAAAGCCCGTGCAAATTGCAAAAAATAAATAAATAAAAAGAAGCCCACGTAGCACAGAGGTCAGCAATATGTGTGTGTGTGCGCATCAAGATTTGTGCTGATCTTGTGCCTGTAGATCTAAAAGCAATTCGGATGATAGATGAACCGTTCATATTCAAATTTGAGTTTGATGAGCTTTATATGTTTTTAATAAAGGATAAAATGGGTATTTTATTTAGAATGAGTTTTAATATAAAAGATAATAAAATAGGTAAATTTGTGAGTATTTGAAGTTTAGAGGGTGAATATGTAATTTCAAACTTTAGAGGGAGAAATACGTAATTTTGAAGTTTTTGAGAGGTATACGTGAAATTTCCTCATAAAATAAAATAAAATAAAGTGTATGGCTTATTGTAATAGTAATCGACGTTTGAGAATTCGGATTCCCTAAAGTAACTCGATTTTTTTATTTTGATCCAGACCGTCCGACCAGCTCTAACACGGATATTAAAGGGCCCGTGTGTTCCACCATGCGGCGACGGTCTGAATTAAAACTAAATTATTGAGGAGTAGAACTAGAGTGTTCCTAAGTTAACTAACCCTCTTTGTGAACTCAACTCTAAAACTTATCGGAATGACTTCAAATGATGAATCTGAACTGTTGAAACCCGTCTACCTTACGAGTGATGCATCTACATGCAAAAAATTTAAATTTTCGCATTAATTTTGTACATAGTTAAGTGGTCAAAAAAAGTTAAAAAAAATAAATGTATTAAAATTAATTTATAAACTTTCTAATTTTAACCGCTTGACTTTATACTAAATTAATTCGAAAGTTTAGAATTTTTACATGTACAAACACATCACTTGTAAGATAGACGGATTTCAACAGTTCGAATTTATCATTTGAAATCAATTCAATAAATTTTAAAGTTGAGTTATCCTCTTAGAAACAACCTAGTTGTTCCTAAGTTACTTTAGGGGATACGGATTCATAGTTGAAGCCTTCAAGGGCATGCGGATGCGGCAGCAGCTTCAAATTCGGAGCCAACATGAAATTTATATATGAAAACAAATGGAAATTTTTTATTGGTAGAAATTAATAGAAAAAAGAGAGAGAAATAGAAAGAGTACATCAGTTCTTATATTAGTAGAAAGATTGGTAGGATTTTTACAGATCCTAAAAATTAAAAAGTTTGGATCAGTACGAATTATACTGATTCAAACTTAGTTTTTTTTTTTAATCTGAAGTATAGATAGAGGGAATTCTTATATTAGATTTCTAGTAAAATATGAAAAGTTTTTCAAAAAAAGATAGAATGTTTCTATTATATCTAAATTTTAAGATACTATATCTATTTTAGTAAAAAAATTATATTTTACTAAAAAAAAATGAAAGAAAAAAAAAACAAACTGATTTTTGAATCAGTAAAAATTTTAACAATCTTTCTACTACCAATATAAAAACTGATGTACTCTTTCTATTTCTCTCTTCTTTTCTATTAGTTGCTACCAATAAAAAATTTCCAAAACAAATGTTGTTCTTTTAATAAATACATGTTATGCTTCTTCTAAGTTGTTTAGTTGCTCTACTATAATAATTCTTCGTTTGTAACATCATGATGTATTTATTCTTCAGATCAAAGAACATTAGTTTATTTGTCGTTAGTGAAAGTGAGTTGAGGTCCATGTGCTATTTTGTCGCATGCATCTTTTGATGTTAAAAGTTTATTTTGTATCAATGTTGTAAATAATGGTATGCGCTCGTCGGACGGGTAAGGTACCATCAAGCGATTAATTGAGAATAATCAGAAATAATCGACCAATTAGTCGAAAAAATTCATGACGGTTTGATCGCTGCCAATGACTAATCTGCCTAAACGGCTGTTTTTTACAATACTGTTTAATATACATTTAAAAAAGTTTATAGACATATATATTGCCGGTTACATATTTAATTTTTTATTATTTATGTAATTAAAAATTCTATAATTTTCTTATCATATTGCATCCTCAAACTAAATTTGAATCCAAAATATCTTAAAAAAACGGTAATTTGTTACTGAGCTACTAATTTTATTTGATTTAGTTCATGTTGCAATATTATTATCAGTTACTCATTAAGAGATCGAATTCGTTATTAAAAAAATATATATTTATTTAATCTTGAGCATCTAAATAATTCAAAAAAATTAAGTTTGATGACGAGTTTGTAAATGAGATAACATCATAGTGATATTTGTTAAAAAAAACTAAAACTAAATTTAAAATTACACGCAACTTCGTTTGGAAGCAACTGTATTCGGATTAGATCTGGATGTCTTCTCTATGCTACTATTTATGGCATTACTGAAATTGTTTCGGCGATTGATATGCATGTTCATCCCACCGACATTTTTATTATATCCAAAGTTAATTACAAATTAATAAATATATTTCACTGAAATTAGTTTTGTTAAAAATGTTCAAATTGGTTATTAAATGGCCGGTTCTTATTTTAATTCAAAACCAATTATTTAATGGCCGGTTCCCAATTTTTTTTTCAGAGAAAGAGGAACAGGGGGAGAGAGAAAGATTCTTAAGATGGACATAGCATAGTTGGCTAGAAGAAAAAGTCGTAGGAAACTCGGATTGAAGTTTGTACTCGGTTTGGACAAGATCAAACAAATGCATTTGGTTGGATGCGTGTGTTACATCGGTTGCATATATCGGTGCATCATCGATATTTTATTAGCCTTAGCATTGGCAATTAAATAGGGTAGTGCTAAAAAAACATCGGTGCATCGCTGATGTTTTTATAATGAAATATCGACGCACTTTTGCCGTCATTAAGCCGTGCATAAAGCATCGGTGCGTTATTGGTGTTTTTGCAAGAAGCATTTTTTTTAACTTTAAACGGCCATAACTTTGGCTAGGAAACTCGGATTTGCGCGTATGACCCCAATTCGGAAAGCTTGGGACGAAGCGGGGGCAATGGCGCCCTTGGGGTCATCCCTAGGGCGTCGACAGAATCAGAATTGCAAAAAAATATTTGTTAGTGTCTTAAAAATTGAGTTAAAGTTTTTTATTATCGGTAGACACACAATAACCCGTATGCGGTTAGTGACAGTGTTGTATGCAGCATAGTAAAAAGTCATAACTTGTATCAAAATTATTGATCTGATGATTAGAAAGGATAGGAAACTTGAATCACATTAAACCAACTGGATCAACCTGAACTAGTGAAATTGTTAAAACTTAGTACCTAAAAAAACGTAGTTTAATGTTTGCATGCAGCTAGTGAATTTAATTTAACAATAACCAGCATCATAAAATTGAGTATCTTTCATTTTGTAAGATGCTAAAATCTAACATAATGTTGAAGAGTACGATGCTGAAATCTAACATCTCTCTCCCAGTCCCTCTCCTCAACCGGCCACTATGAAGAGCAATAATTTAACATAATTTCAAGTAAATTATTGTAATTTAGCGTAATTTAGTGTAATTTAGTGTAATTTAGCGTAATTTAACATAATTTCAAGTAATTTAGCGTATTTTAGTATAAATATGTTAATTATATATCAAAAGAAGTAATTTAACAAATATTTTAAAAAAAATTCAAATTTTTAATGTTAGATTTCAGCATCTTGCTTTTTATAGTTTCTAAAAAAAAATTGGGAACCGGCCATTAAATGACCGGTTTTGAATTAAAATGAACTGGCCATTTAATGGCCGGTTTGGACATTTTTAACAAAACCCATCTGAGCTGGGTATATTTATTAATTTGTAATTAACTTTGGATATTAATAAAAATGTCGGTTCATCCCATGATTAGCGACTAAGGATTAAGAAAATAATATTTGTAATGTTCTCAACAAAAAGAAAATTCTTGGTCGGACTGGTCAAAGATAAATTAACGGTACAATCCTGTAAGAGGTACAAACTTTGTTTATTTGTTTGAACTCTGTCGGAATATAAATTAAGAGGTACAATTTTTTTTTTTTTGGGGGGATGATCAGCATTTCCTCCATTAACGTATCAGTTGAGTTAATTGCTGGACCGTATGATCATAATTCGGTCAATCCGATCTACACCTATAACGCACAGTGTCCTTTAATATTTGTGCGGATTTAATTTGACGGTCCAGATCATGCAAAGGATGCAAATTGGGGGGCGGGGCGAAGGGGAGTTTTGGAGTAATTAGGTTCGGATTAGTGGTGTATTTGGAAACGATGCAAGAATGAGGAGGTTATCTGCTTACAATATTTGTAAGTTATAATATTTACACAGTCGATTCAAACTGTTCAATATTATCTCTATATTAAAATGTGCTTGCAAATCACATTTTATATTTTTTTTTTGAATTTTTTACTATTTATTAAGTATTTTACAAAATTATTGTTTTTTAGTGGTCCATAATTCCTTTCGGATCGGTTTGAATGGGGAGCTAAATTGAATCAATCTGTTAAATCCGTCCATATGACCGTCTGATATCGATGTGTGGTTCTCATCAAACTGTGTTAAGAAAAGGGATAAATAACTACTTCTAAATTAGGCCTTATTCATATTCAGATATTCTAATTCTAGTGCTTTGTAATATTTGTCCGTAATTATCTAAAATTGGGCCTTTTTTGTGTGAGGATTTGGGCTTAATTAGGCTGCCAAACTACATTTTCTTTCCTACGCATGTATGTACAAATGTATATATCCTTCCGCGAGAAATTATTAGCACCTCAAAACATTTAATAGCACGTAAACGTAAGCAATAATCTTCCCTCAATCATTAAAGCACTGAATAGATGCATCCGATTTGAACAAGTTGGTTATACACATAATAATGAGATACAGAGAATCAGATTTTGATTTGTGTGGCCATGCTGAACTACGAAGTCGGCAGATGGTGACAAAGCGAGTAAGTGAGAGAGAGAAAGAGAGAGAGGAGTCAGACTGGATCCGGTAATTGGGACTCAGGCAGGTGGACCCACATGCGCAGCTGCTCTCGGGTCGGTCTGATCCCATTATCTCCATTTAAATAATGCCAATTTTTTCTCTGCAATAATTTTTGAAAAAGTAAATTAATATTGACATCAGAATATTCTTTTTTTAAGTCTCGACAGAGGCTGATAAGGTGACATCAGAAATTTTTTCACTAATAGTTCAAAATATAGATTGTTCATATTTCGGAATGAGGCGAAATATTAGTACTTAATAATCGCTAACCATCACTTTCGTTCAAACATTATTATTATAAAGATGAAAGTTTCAAACATGAGTTGGGTTAGAAAATTAAACAACTGGATTAGATTTTTTTTTTTTTTACCGAGACAGTATAATGATAATGATATAATATGACATAACAACAATTTAGAAATGAAATCTCAACGTGAGTTGGGTTAGGGTTATAATTAAAAACTAGTTGGATTATAATGATATTGGAGTAGAACTAAGGTGTTCTTAAGCTCATTAAGCCTCTTTGTGAGCTTAATTCAAAAATTCATCGGATTGGTTTCAAGCGATGCATCCAAGCTGTTAAATATTACAATTTGTGCATGCTCTTAGTCAAAATAAATGTAAAATTTAAACGAAATTTCAACTTATTAATTAGAAAGGATCGATGAACCATGTCAAATCTTCATATGAGTACAAAGAATAGATAACGATGTCAATTATATTTAATCTAATGACTAAGGCAATGTTATCTTTGTTTGGAAGATTGTATGTTAGAATTAGATGATTTTTTTTTATGAATATTTATTGGGTTTAAAAAATGTTCGAATCAAATGTTTTCTATTCAATACTTTTTGAGTTTACAATTAGCCTCTATATATAGGCTTTGACATACTGGTACATGATATCTGTTACAACTAATAACAGCTTACTAATTTCTAATTAACTGTCTAACAATATTCTGTTAACAACAACTCACTAATCTATATGTCTAACAACTTTCTGTTATTTTGTTACACTAATCTGATTTCTAGATGTCATCGGATGTGTCTTGTATTCCTATTAATATTTAAAGGAAAAATATTGTCTTCATTTTTAAATTTAAAAAAATAATTATTATTATACTCAAAATTCTATTTCAAAAATAAAATTTAACCTAACTTTACAAAAGCAACAGTGTCAATTACAAATCAGTGCTATACGTCGACGATACTGTAATCATAATCATAATCACAATTCTTTGACTTGAACCACCAATTCTTGATACTATACAATCATGGTCATAATTTTTTTATCTTGCTTGGACCACCAATTCTTTCTTTCTCAATAAAATTTGTTGTGGCGAGTTCGTCTTTAAACGCCTGTATTTTATTTGTTGTTTGTTTTGTGTAGATGAGGCGAGTTATATATCCGGCGACATATATCGTCGATAATATTATAATCAGACCTCATAATTGTGTAAACACAATGGTATTCGGATCACCTCCGGTACCATCCGGTACCGCACGTTCAATTACTAAATTTATACTGTTTTGTAATTTTGCACGAATCTTATAGCGGACCCTTTATTTCTAAATTGACACCGGATTGAGTTTGGTCTGACTGAGAGTAAATCTGAACTGTCATGTTGTGAGCCCCACTTATACGGTACCTGAAACGATATGGACTCAGTCCAATGGACATTTGATCGAGCTCATCTGACTCACATCAATATTCGTGCAAATAATTTTTAAATTTACGTCATGAAGTTCGACTCTTAATTCAGATTTAACTGATTTAACTGAACGTTAGACCGAATTTAATTAAATATCATACCGCCCTCCAACTCCAAAATTCAAACTAAAGGATAACACCTGACATTTTTAAAAATACCCAAAGTTAAATATCAGACCGATTTGAGTCTGATACCCATAAGACGCACCCCGCTTCCCACGTAACACCAATGTAACTTGTATATAGTGTTATAGCAATTAAGATGTGAACTTGTATGGATTTCGATATCACTATTTTTAGTGTTATAAAAATGTTACAACCTTACTATTTTTTTTCTTTAAAATTGAAACTCAAACTCCAAAAAGTCAAATTTAAACCGTTCAAACGTAAATTTTATGATTTTGAGAATTATTTTGTACTAGATGATAATTAAAATTAATAAATCTAGTTTACTATGATAGATGAATTAAATATTTTTATTTTTTGTATCTCTCATGAAAATGAACTATACTAATAGTTTAGATTCAAAATTAAACTTTATATTATTGAAATATAAATAAAAGATATGGCCGTGATATTTGCTGTTTTGTGACATTAAAATCCTCCTACAATTGATGTTGGAGAAAAGAGAAACATGCACTAATTAAGGGTTTGGTGTCCAAAATAAATGTTGTATGGGTGTGCATCACCGCATGATGTATGAAAGATCAATAATTAGTATTATATCTTATATTTTGAAAATAAATGTTATCTTCTTCAATCCGATTCTATGCTTGATTTTTCGCCATGATCGCTATCTCAAATTATTCGTTGCATCTCTGCATGTGCATTGTCGTGGAGCAGCATCAAATTCGCAAATGACTCCTATCAAATTTCTTAACAAACAAAATGAAATAAAGATAAATATTCGTTTAATCTGACACAAATTTTAAAAGAATGTTGTGAATCTAAGACTATGTTTATTTTGACTTGACTCGACTAGAAGATACGTACTCGACAACACATACTTTACATGTTGCAAATTTAAATTCTATCTTGCCTATTCACTATGCTCAAAGTATTTGGACTGATAAAAATATACAATGCACCAACACTTAAAATGTGCTTTATGAATTGATATAAGAATTGCAAAACCCGTCCATTAGTTTCTAGTAAATTTTATAGTATCCATTCAAGAGAAAAAGAAATTGTTCTCTAGTTCTATGGTTACAAGCCATAGGCCAATCAAGTTGAACTTTCAACGTAGGCAATGGCAAGTTAATCAGATTTGGTTGGATATTTAAATTGGTACTTGTACTCTATCAACTGTATAGTTTTATTTATTTAATTTATGCACTAACAAAAATGTTTGTTGCTTTAGTCAGGAACAGAACATTATAATTAAAAGAACCTATAAGGAAACTGTTGTGAGAATGGAATGATGTCCTTACCCTAGTTCAAGGCCAACAACTAAGAATTCACCTCCCCTTAGGTTACATGATTGAGTACAATTGAAACAGACGGTCCAGAATAAGGGTTGCACCTGTCCCTTATGGAAATGGGACTCTAAAGACCTTTTTACTACTCATGGCTCATATTCAACAACAATCAAGTCTTTAGTCTCAAACAAGTTGAGGTAGACTATAAATAAAACCCAATCGTAGTCACAAGATGAAATAGATAGTAATAAAATAGTAATATGGCCTAAAGTAATAATGGTACCACCATTAATAGTATAATATACTAATTATATCATGCCTACACTTGTAGATCGTAGGGGTCAAAGTCCTAAGCTCTACGTCCTTAACCCCAAGTCCCTAACCCTAAACCCTAAAGTCTATAATACTACCCCTAAACACGCCTAAACAATATTTCTAAGTCATAATTATGGTACGTGAATCATTAACAACCATGCGCTCCTGTCCGAAGCCAACTCTTTGAATATATTCTATTCATTCAAGTCCTTTTTTACTGCTTCCTCCCATGTCAATCTTGGCCGACCTCTGCCTCTCCTTGTATTTTCGATACGACATATAATCCCAGTACGCACCTGTGCCTCGGGGGGCCTCCGTTGGAGATGCCCAAACCATCTCAAGCGGTGTTAGATGAGCTTCTCTTCAATTGGTGCCACCCCAAGTCTGTCACGTATATCATCATTTCTAATTCGGTCGCGTCTTGTATGTCCACAGATCCACCGCAACATATGCATCTCTGCTACACTTATCTTCTTGACATGTTGTCTTTTAGTAGCCAACATTTTGCACCATACAACATCGCAGGTTTGATAGCCGTCTTGTAGAACATGTCTTTGAACTTTTGTGGGGCTTTTCTGTCACATAGGATGCTAGATGCATGTCGCCATTTCACCCACCTCACTCGTATGCTATGACTCACATTTTCATCAATCTCACCATAACTTTGTAGCATTGACTCCAAATATCGAAAGGTGTCCTTCCTGGGCACTACATGTCCGTCCAAAGTGACATCTCCTTCCTTTGACATGAAGCCGCTGAACTCGAACCTCATATACTCAGTTTTAGTCCTACTAAGTCTAAAACCTTTTGATTTTAAAGCTTGTCTCCACAACTCCAGTTGACTATCAACTCCTGTCCCATTCTCGTCAATTAGAACCACATCATCAGCAGAGAGCATACACCAATGAATCTCCTCTTGTATGTCCCTTGTAACTTCATCCACCACTAGGGAAAAAATATAGGACTCAAAGCTGACTCTTGATGTAATCCTATCTTAAGAGGAAAGTCACTGATTTCGCTATCGCATGCTCTGACACTAGTTACAACATCATCGTACATATTCTTAATGAGGGTAACGTATTTTGTTGGGACTTTCTTCTTTTCAAGAGCCCACTACATGACCTTTCTCGGTACTTTGTCATACGCTTTCTCCAAGTCAATAAATACCATGTGTGGTTCCTTCTTCTGCTCCCTATATCTCTCCATATGTTGTCTTGTTAAGAAATTTGACTTTGTAGTCGACCTCCCAGGCATAAAACCAAATTGGTTCTTCGTAACACTTGTCATTCTTCTTAAGCGATGCTCAATAACTCTCTCCCAAAGCTTTATTGTATGACTCATAAGCTTAATTCCTCTGTAATTTGTGCAACTTTGAATATCTCCTTTATTCTTGAAGAATAAAGGATGTATTGGCTCCATTCAATGTCATTTCTGTGTAGATGCAAGCAATGTAGAAACTAGTGTCCATTTGTTCCTTACATGTCCATATGTATCACAAATTTGTTTCTGGATGGGTGATTGTCAAGAACACCATCTCTTATGGAATTCCTTTGATGATGTATGGCAACATGCTATGCAATTCAAGCCATACCAGCAAGAGGCTTTTTTTACTGTTTTAGTGCAGTTTGCTGGAGTGTGTGGAAAATAAATATTAATTTGTGTTTTAATGCATATTCTATTTAGACTGTTAGAACACAATTGTGCTAATTTGCTCTTTGTTGGATTTCTGGTCAGGAAAGATGAAACAAGAGGTTGTCTCACAGATGTCACACTGGAGACTTGTTGATCTAGATATGATACCACTTCAGTGTGTGGCTCCCCTAAGTGACTAGAAGATAAGCAGGATGAGATGGTACCAGTGGTACCATTAATGCAGATGGAGGAAGTTTGAGAATGATAGAGTATCTAGCGTACAGCAGTATGCTGTTGTTTCTGTTTTTTAATAAGTGGACTTATTGGGGAGAATTGGCTGAGTAAAAGGATTCTGCTTTGTTTTTTGCTTTAATAATTAATAGGGTTTTGAGTTTGGGTGCCCTGCTAAGGATGTACTAATGGTGTGCTGAAATCTTGCTACTGCCTAATTAATGGATCAGTTAGCTATATAGGTTCAGTAGCTAGTTAATAATGTGGGATGTGTGTGACAGAGGCATAAAGGGCGCCCATGGGGTTTTTAGAGGGTTTCAGCTTGCTAAGCGAGAGTTAATTAGATATCTCTGTAATAACTAGGTATGATTAATACAAGTTTATAGGGCTGATAGACAACCTCTCATAAAACAAGGTCTCTAGTTCTATGGTCTGTTTTACATTTATTGTAAGTATTAGAGACTGCCTTCTCCTTTTCAAAACATTAGGCAATTAAAAGTTGCAAACAAACTGGAAAAGAAATAATTAAAATTTGTGCAGTAAAACTTCTTATATATACTTCTTAATTTGTGCCGGATACAAAACTCAGGGCCTATATTATGCATATTGGCCCAAAAAACTAATTGAAAAAAGGGCCACCGACAGATGGCTATGTATTTGCTGAAGCCCATTTAAATTGTTCTCCCCTCCAGTGCTTCTTTCATGCTGAATAACACACAATTGCTTCTTTTACGCATGATGCTCCGAAATTTTATGCTCAGTTATTCAAGAGGCTTAGATGAGGAAGGATATAATAGGATAGGTTTTTTTGATAATTTTAGAGGACAATTGTTCTAGTATTATTGTTGCAGTATTTTATATGATATAATATGATAAATCCTTTCAGATTCCGTGTTTCTATATATAGTATTATAGCGCAAAAGTATTCATTATTTTGTGAATAACTCAAAATGTAATACAGCCCAACCACACCATGCAAAAAAATTGGCAATCGTACAAGTATCTTAAAATAATACTTTTTGTTACCAAAAATGGAACAAAGTAGAAATAAAGTACTACAGTCCTACCGTACCATGTAAAAATATGAGACAACCGTACCAATTTCTTACATATATACCAGAAATGAAACAAAATTGGAAATAGCGCTGGGATTGTGTCCTATTGTTATTTGACGTAGTAGACTAGTAGCATCCACTGAAGAAGAATCATAATTGCTTAGTTTATATGGAATCATTATAACCATCATCAGTTATAATTTTGTCAAAGATAAGCCAATTGATGGTACCAGAAACATAACACAAACCAGGTAGCACTATAATGGCTACTGCGAGCAGAAACTGAAAACAATCCTACTACAAATTTAGAGTTCATAATTCAAGCAAAAGGTACACTTAAGGAGACATTATTAAAACTACAACTTCCACATCACCTGCTGCGAGCAGGTGACAAGTCAGGCGACCTTGAACGGGACCCTTGTGGAGGTGACCTGTCAGCATAACACAGCAACTGGTCAACACGAAATATTCTAAATATTGAAATATTTAGGGAGGGAGAAAATTCATGCCTAAAAACTTTTTCAAAATGGGACGAAAAATTGATTACAGAAGTTGAGGGCAAATTCTGACCTTTCGATCCTCCTTTTCTCAGGCTTATCACGTGGCGACCTGGAATAGCGTGGTGAAGCAGAGTAGTTCTCTCTACGCCTTGGAACAGGAGAATAAGACCTGCAACCCAACCATAGGAGTTCAACTTTATATATAAAACACAAAATGCATGGCCATCCACTAAACAATTTAAAGGGACAATTAGAAAATGAAACTAGATAAAAAGGATACCTAGAGCGACGATCCCGATACCGAGGAGAAGGGGAACGCGAGTATGACCGGGAACGCGACCGCCGCGCTGCATGTATAATGACATTTTGTAAAATTAACAAAACTTATAACAACAAATTTGCATATACACCCTAACAATCTCCATGAAAACTTGGGAACATGATTTTAAACAGATGCCAGAGAGAGAAAAACAAGAATTACCATAGTGGGTTCCGCGGCTTTCATATCCAGAACTGCCCCGACTGAAACATAAAATCAAAACTTGATTCAACTTTCATGCATGATAAAGCAATGATATTGACATAAAATAACCACCAGCAAACTCACAACAGAATGCGTTCCATTGTTTCAACAAAGGTCCAGTTGATGATAAATAATGTTTTACCATATGTACAAACATCAAAGTTAACAAACTCTCAATATGATATGTACAAATCCATTTCATCTATCAAAATTATACATATGGTACCATACCATTTAACAATCAATATTTCACCTAGTGTGAAATGCTTTTCTTCACCGCATATTCTCAAATTAAAAAAGAAAAAGATTCTCAAATTGAAAAAGAAAAACAAAAGCACCTGACTCTTGTACGTCTTCTCATGTCGTCAGGACGTTTCCTTGACTCAGCAGCAAGAACGACTGTGATTTCACGGCCACCAAAGATCTGACGATTCATGTGATACTGTGCTTCAGATGCATCATAAGCCTCTAGGAACTCTACAAATGCAAACCCACGGGGCTCTCTGTTTTCATGAAACAAAAGAAATTAGCAGAAGACAAAAGAAAAGGACGATTCAGGTACTATATTTTTTATGCGCATCCCCTTCTAAACAAGAAACATTCTTTATTCCATCCTTGACCATATATTTTTAAGAATATAAAAATTCAATGACCGTAGACTAACAACTAGCTTACCTGCTAGAAGGCCATCATTTGATTTTTACATTCTTAACAAAATATTTTCCAAAAGATGCCCAAACTAACCTCCCTACTTCACCAAGGAGAAGTGACAAGGAAGAGCATAGTAGGAATTTTCTTTTAGGAACAAACAACTAAGGAATGCATTGTACGGTAGAGAATGTTTGCAGTTTACTCTGAATACTATAATAATTTCTTACCGACTCAAACTAACCGATCACAGTAAGTGGACAGCTTTGTGAATTGTTGGTTGAAGAGAGAGTTACTTACTAAGCAACTTTTCTTCTACAATTACTCTTCAAAAAAAACAATAGCTTCGGATTCTTCAAACCATTTGAAAAATCATAAAGCGCTTCAAAAAAAAATCTTGTCCCCTTCAAGTTAGCTTCTCATTGACATTGAGTTCCCGTAAGTCGAATTTTATCTTCTAAATTACCTCCCCTATTCTCACCCGTATTATATACTTGTATCTTCTAAACTTGTTACCCTCATAATCAATCTTGTCACGCAAATCAACATCCTATAAATCAGTGTGTATGTATTCTTGATAAAACAAGCAGCTTGTCTTGAGAAGGTACAAATCCAAGTCTTATACTTGCTTGAATAAAGGCTTGTACTTTTCTTGAAATCAATTATTACACATCCCACGGGAATCTTTTCAATAGACAACTCATCTGAAAATAAGCACGATTTTAAATACAAGGGGGAAAAATACTTCCGGTACCCGGCTAAACGAATAATATATACGCAAATACAATTGTTTCACTTGTATGAAGAAAAAGTAAATTATAAAAAATGGTAATACTGACCCAGTGTAATAGTCCTTGGGCAAGTAAACATCCCTCACTGGGCCAAATCTTTCAAAAGGAACTCTTAAGTCTTCAGCTCTGCATAATTAAAACATGTGTATACATATATTTAAATTTCTGCTGTAAAAAAAGTATTTTGAATTTGGTTGCTATCATCAAAGGCAATTGTCTTTCTTTCTGTACATATACAATCTGAAACTATTATGTGACATGACAACCGAAATAATCTATGATCTACTGACAAGAAAAAAAAGAGAACAATTTGAATAAGACCAATACAGAGAACAAATTAGAGATTTATTTATTTATTTTTGAAAAGGAAAGCCAAAAAGGGAAAGAGAGGAAAGAGACCGGGTACTCATGGGGATGTTGCGAACGAGGAGACTGCAGGTGGTGTGTTCCCTGCGGGACCCACCACCGCCACCTCCACCGCCACCGCCACCGCCACCGTAAGCATGGCTTCTTCTCGGTGGACTGCGGTAACCCCTGCGCGGCGGGCTCCTGTATCCTCCCTCCGGACTATACCTCCTCATTTACTCCCCCCAACTTACTTCCCCGCGCAGGTTTTGCTCTGTGTGCAACGGAAAGAGCAAATTGGGTGTGATCGGAAGAGAAAGAAGAGGAAAAGAGAAAAGTGGAAGAAGAATAAAGAGAGAGTGGATGACAGCGGGTACTAGGAGCAAATTAGGTCAACTCGAGAAGTCTAGGTCAATCGTTTGGGCCATTTAATTTGGGCTGTTTAGTAGAGCAATTGGGCCATTTTTTTCTTTTCTTTTTTCTTTTCCTTTTTTATTCGAGCTACTATGATATGCTATATGCCTATATTACTATATAGCTCAACCCACGTTATGATAAATGATAATATTTCTGGTAAAAAAAATATAGCTCAGCCCATGTTATGATAAATTATAATATTTCGCGTACGGGCCAATTTGGCAAAAAAAAAATTGATAATATTTCTGGTGAATAACTACACTGTTACATATTTGTTTTGTGATATTTTATGTAGTTTCACCTTGTTGTCTCTACTAAGTTCTCTCAAAAAAAATATATATATTTCATGTAGTTTCAAGTAAAACAAACTCCGTCCGTATTTGTACCGACATTTTTATTAATATCCAAAATTAATTATAAAATATTAATTATACCCAGCTAAACTGGTATTTTTAAAATGTCCAAACCGGTCAAACAATTATTTTTAAAAAAGCACAAGAGAACTCGTCATCCCCAACCATAACTAATTTCAAAATCATAGGACGTGAAAATTATAAATCATGTAAGAAAAATATTGAAACTATATTGATTGTCATGTTTTCTCTGTTGTAAAATATACATATTAAAACTTGTAGAATATTATTTATTTACTACTTTTTACGGTTTTTGAAAGATGACCAAAAAATAAAGAAATCAATGTTTGTATGTCAAAGGAGGTCGCAGGTTGTAATCCGGAGGGAGGAATCCCTTGTGGGTGGCTTGACTCCCCAATCTTTAGTCATAAAAAAAAATTTATGCCAAAAAAAGTCATTTAAATCATCTTTCAAAAATTATAAAAATAATAAATTAGTATGCTACGAGGTTTAATATATAACTAATTTATTGAGCTACTTAAGTCAACGTTTTGAATATGAAATTTAAAATTTGATCCTAAGCATTTCGGCCGAAGTGCTACGTACCGAAATCATATTAGTGAGTCTCCTATTTTTAATATTATTGACATAGTTTGTCAAGATAAGTTGTTGTCATGGATATTAATCATCGATGAATGGTTTATCTAAATGATAAATAAGAAATCTATAACTTTAGTTCTTATTTTTAATGATGTTTTTATCGTTCCTAGTGTCAAATAAATTTGCTCGTGAATATATTTCTTAGCAAAAAAAATACAAATTATTAGTTCCCATCAAACCAATAAACGAATGGTTGAAAATCAACAAACAAAATCATTAGAAGAAAAATATGTAATAATTTTCAATTACTTATTTATTGTGTAAAACTAAAATAATAATTGCAGTATAACTAAGAACAAATTACTTGGTCCATAAAAATATTAATTCTCAATAACAAACCTATATAAATTTACGGTCATATAGCCTGACAATTTTAATTACTCTCGTTTTATTAGGCCTTAACATTTTTAACTTGTTCAAATTAGTATAACTTGTTAATCAAACCAAGAAAAATATGAATGAACAATTAAATGCTTCACCCAAAAGTGTATAATGAACTCAGAGGAAGGAAAAGACAAGATCCCTAACAATTATAACTATCAACGGACCCAAGTAAGATCCAAAGTCAAAAGTATTATTCTTCTTTTGTAAAATTATGTTTTTTTATTTTGAAATTTTCTACATCTTAAATGAGAAAATATAAAAGCAATACTATGTATCTTAAGATTATAATACCAAAAGTAATTTTACTAATAATTTCTTTACCTTATTTTGTACAAGATAATAAAGCTTAAAAAACAATGAATTTTTCAGTGTTAACTTAAAAGAGAGTTCTCATTTCTCAACAATAATTTGGCACCAGAATCCTCTTGCTATAATAATGAATCAGCGCCACCCCAGTAAACAATCGTTAAGCAATAAGCTAGGATGATCTAGAGTCAGCAAGGAGGGTCGTGTCTTAAATACTAAAATGCTTAACATTGCCTAAAGTTTGCAATTAATTGAAAGAATCCAAATAATATCAGATATCTTTGTTAGGTTGCTTCTTCACGCAGGTCAAGAGTTTTTGTTAAGGGGCCATAAGCAGCTTACAAAAAAAATGAAGTTTGGACTCTAGCCTTAGAGCATCTACATTCCCTGGTACTATTAGAGTTTCTAATCTAATGTGGCAGTTTATAATTCAGTTTTAGAGATGTGGGAGAGTTTCTTATTTAGAAATTATGCAGTAAAGTTTTTTATTAAGAAATTGTTTATAAACTCCATGTTGACCAAATAATTGGCTCAAATTATTTGTCTTTTAATTTATTGTTGACATGACTTGATAGAAACTCAAAAATTAATTTCAAAAATGTGAGAGTTAGAAATTTTAGAGACCTTAATTTCTAAAAAAAAATTAAACAGTTATTTAAAAACTCATTTGAGTTGCTGGGATGCAGATGCTCTTGGGCCTTAAGCCTTAGGCCTTTGGGTTTTGGACGCTGTGGCCTTCACACGTTCACCGTGAGAATTTTTGTGAACTAATCAACTTCAGAATCAGTGAATCGCACATTACGAGTAGATTTCTGGCATCCTTAGTTCGATATACACCGTTAGGTTTCAAGTTGCATAAAATATTCGAACTCGTATGTGCAATGACGTACAAGGCAAACTCAGATCGATTAATACAGTCAAAATGTATTCAAATTGTTTGCTTTATTTAAAAGAATACGGAATGTATTAGATAAAGTCTGAAGTAAAAACTCGCACATATTTCGTTTTGTTTCTTGGAAATTGCATACGATGTTCAATTTTTTGCAGTGGTTTATATTCACTATAGGACATTGTGCTACCCTAGCTTACTGGAACAATATTATTTAAAGTAATATACTTGCATTGGTCAAGTATATGGACCAGAATTGCAACACCAACAGGCAATTGGGATAAATTATGGATTCTTGTGATAAAGAAAGCCGATATAAAAGAAACCAAATCATTAACATAAACTTTGCCAAAGGCACTTGTTGTGTTACAACCAGAACTACAAATTTATATCACCATATGAAGACCATCACCCTCATGGAAAATCAGAAGGCATCTGCAGCAGTCAAAATCTTCAGAAATTAGCAGTCCATCCAATGGGCCCCAGCTGGTGGTTCTGCTGGAAGGCCCCAGCTGGGCCAACAACACCGACCCCCATGTTTGGACCTAAACCCGACGGAGGTACCTGTTGGTGTATCATGTTGTGGGGACCAGGTGGCATGAGAGTCATCGAAGCAGGCTGACCTGGGTGGTGCAAAGGAGAGTACTGCATGTGTGGCGGCTGTGGGGCTGCATTTACTGAAGCAGACCCGTTGTGGGTAGGTAGATATGCTGCGGCATGTGGGGTTGGCGGTTGTGCAGGTACATTGTAAAATGGACCTGATGGCATGTTTGGTAATTCTCTTTGATTTTGAACCCAGATATCTGAAGCTTCCATCTGCAGCAAGAGAGATCAAATCTTAGCAAGACGAGACAGAATAAAGAAGTAGATTTCAATTAAATGGAACAATCAAGTGTTCCTTGTAAATGCCCAAACAGCTCCTTTTCCCTAAATTATATACATACTACTTTGGGGAAGAAGGGGAAATGATAATACTTTTATGCTTTTTAGGGTTGAACATGAGGTCTCTCTTGTTCTACAAAAGTTTCCACATAAAACCTTCCTAGGGCAAGCATGATACTTCTTGAAGAATAGATATTTCAAGCCAGCTGAAATATGTACCTGTTGACTAGGCATGTAGAGATTATTATCCTTGAACTTGACTCGGTTAGAATCGTCAAATGTACCAACAGGCCCGATCACACCAGGTGTAACTGGGTAGCCATTGCTTGGATTTGTATAATTCCCGTACCCATTACCTGTGAAGACTGGCTTGTACTGGTTTGCACCATACTTCAACCCACCAGCTGTTACCTGTGTTGGGCCACTGGTGGGCATCAAGAGGTAGCCGTTGCCGTGACTGGGGTGTGGATATGCAGGACTATTTGGGTAATTTTGCACAGCCATTTGTGGCGGCGGCACATACACAGGAGGGTAGACATGACGATATGGCACGTAGTTGGGGAATGCCGAGAGCTGCACTTGCTGGTACATTTGAGGGACCTGTTGGTGCTGCTGATTTTGTACAGCATTTTGATGTTGTTGCAGTGCTACTGGATGAGTCAATATATGACTAGTGCTATCAGTTATTGAGCTCATTGCCTGCTTAAAATATACAATAGGTATAGGTAGTTAAGATATATGCGATACTGGGGATCATATTTATTCATTATAAGAGCAATAAGTACAGCGACAATATAGATACTGAGCTGTTTACCTCATTTGAAATCACTGCAGCATCCTGGGGGCCTACACTATCAGCACCAACCGAACTGAGAAACTGCATGTCATATCTAGAGTGCGGGTCATACTCCTGATGTCCAAACACAAGTCCATTAGAATAAAAAATAAACTATCTCAAGAAAGCTATCAAAAGACATGATATGGTAATATGTACCTCGAAGCTTTGTATATCAGAAGGGTTCTCTTGGAGATCATGGGGAAGAGTAGATTCATATTGTGAGACACTTTCAGGGGCAGGATCAGAAATATTTTGTGGGCTCTCATCAGAAAGTCCCTGTGAATTTGAATCTGCTCTTAGCTGTGTTTCATTAAGCTCTATGCGCTCAATGCCAGATTTTACCGGTTCACTTGGAGTTTCCAAGACATCGCTACAAATTTATAATAAAATTAGTAGAACAATAAATATCTGTATGCCAAAGAGTATATAGCAGGAAAGTGCCATTCTCCAGTAATAATGCAAAATTTATATCACGGAAGCAACATCCTTCACTGTGATTTCTTAACATTAGAGCATGTAAATTGTACAGACAGAAAAAACACGTTTATCTTTTATTTTGTCATTGATTTTATTTTAATGGGTCACGTTTTGTACTGGACTCGTACCAGCATGATACATCTAGACAGTAGATGCACATAATTGCAAGAGGATATAAGTTATTTCTTATCATAACAATAAAATGAGCAAGAACAGTATTATACCCCAAAGAAGGCTGATTGTTAGTCTCCTTGGAACATTTCACTGCATCAAAGCTGCCAAAGACGAGGCTGGTTTTCTCAGAGTCAGGTACACGCAGGTGCTCAGGTATTATTACATGCAGATCGTCCGAAACATTAGATTTAGCAAGACTTTCAGATAGGATAGCCACCTCCGTTTGGTTTTGGTTGGTTAAAGAATTGCTAGCTCGGGAACTTTGGCTTGATTTCGGCCTCCATTCCATGTTGGGCTGCTGAGCTGCAATCATATGTCATAAAAAAGAAGTCAAAAATCTAAACAAATTAGATTACCACCATATAATCGCACATATGGTTATCAATCTTACTAGGCAAAGCAGTTCAATAATGTACCTCTAAAAGGTAACTAACACAACAAGAATTTAGCACATAGTAATGAACTTGTCACAAAACCCTAAATTGCTTACTAATAAGCAATTGTACATACAGGAGGTTCATCGTCAGTGCACAGCAAGTACCTGAAGTTTGTCATCTTAAGTAGAACTCGCCTGGTCATTAGAGGTGGTCAAGTAAAAAAACAACCGATTACTTGCAGATCTCATGTTCAAAAAGAAAGGAACACCAGACAATAAGGACAAGGAACATGTTAATAATGAGAGGAAAAACCTTTCTGATGGGATGCAGAATGCTGAAAGACCTTTCCGTTATACTGGCTCACATTGACTGATCTGGTAGCACCTTCTGATGCAAGAGGCTGAGGGCGACGATTGCCTCTTGAATTAGGCCTAGCATATCTCTGGCTCTCACTTGCAAAAGTCTTATTGCTATTTGAACCTGAAATCAAATTTCTTGATTCATAAACAGCGCTGGGCTTGCGCAATCCAACTACCCCAACCTCACGGCGCCTCAATCCCACATTAATATGGATTGGATCTGACGAAGAGCAGATCTCGGCATGTGGTTCTTTTCGCGGCAAGGATGTAACATGGTTGGAATTGGGTTGAGCAGATTCCTTGCCGTCCACTACTGGCGGTAAGGTGGTGAGTAGAGGAGAGAGCTTGTGAGTGATGGATTCTTCCTTGGAACTGAAGAAAAAATTGGCTCAATCAAAATTGGAATATAAAACTTGGTGATTTAAACATTTACAAATTTCTTCAGAAGTTGTTATATCTTTGGAAGCTTTTCAAATAGGCAAGTTAAGAACCAATACAAGTTACCCAGTTCTAGTACATAATGGCTCTACACCTAATTTAACATAAGAACATTTTATTCCACTCAGCTTGGCTCCCGACAACTGTAAAGCACTAAGACAAATAATGAGAACTTAGAACCATTTGAAAAAACACTAGACAAAATTTTTCAACTGTGTTATGTTAAAAAAGTTGTATTGACTTTTACAATATAGATTCCAACACGTTCTTGATATGAGCAAGCAATGATAAAGTTGCACAAGTGTTAGCCTAAGAACACAAGATCTTTTGATAAATAAATGAAAAGCAATGCATCAGAAAAGGTAAATACCTCTTATCCCTGTTATCTGGTGCAACTTTTCCGTTACATAAATCAGAGCTCTGACCAACAGCTGGCGTTACATTCTCATCAATTTTCTGCTTATATCTATTGTCTCTCACCACACGAAATTCCTTTACAGGCCCTGATAGTCAAAATATAATAATATTTAGTAGTCGAGCAAAATAAGCTTTTTGTATCGGTTCATGCCAGGACCATAATTACAGCAAGACCTCATGAGTTGTAAGAATTGCTAGAGGTTAATGGAGCCTTATGTGGTTTAAGGACTAGTGCTTCAGGCTCAATCAAGCAATTCAAAGTAAAGACAGATAAAAGAACAGCTCGGTGTTTTGCAAACTAACCACAGTAGTTATGGTAAGGCTAAAAAAAACCAGGATCCAGGACCACGCCTGCCCTTGTTGTTAAGGTAAGGCTAAATATACACCAACCAGATAAATAGATAACCCTCATTCTTATTGAATTCATTAGCTTACTGTGCATATACAAAAGAAATGGTGGTAATACCAGGAAGCGTAGATCTAGAATAGCCACCTCTACCAGCTCTAGAATAACCACCTCTTCCAGCTCTGCCATTGTGTTCCCACAACCTATCTGGCCTTTTCCATTCTGTTTTAGTTTCTTCATGGACTTTTATATCATCAGTGCCATTATTGCTGTAACATCCATTCTGATCAAATTGAAAAACACATAAAATAGAATTTAAGGTACTTATGGTTATGGATAGCATCAATTGTTGGCTGGTGGTGCCTAGTGAGTACCAATGTCCAACTGGTAATAAGTAGGGGCATCTCAAAACATGAAAGCCAAATGAAACTTACGACAGATTATATAAAGGAAAAAGAAAAAGAAATACTGAAGGCATAAATGGTTTACAGATGCATATACTGATGTAACTGGTAACAAGTATTACATCAATGGCCCCTAAAAAATTGTACCTCTTTCTTCCTGTCTCTTCTCCTCCTAACCTCATGAAATGGGTCTACATGAATAAACATAACAAAAACTAGGTCAAAGATGAAACATGCTTAGTGGAGGCTAACTACTGAGCAGCAAGACAAAAAAAGGTAAATACAAGACTATTGGTAGATTACCCCATTCTGATGGTTGATTAATTTTCAACTAAACAGAGAGAACTTGGTTATGAAGAAATCATAGCAGATGTCGTTAATACAAGAATTACAATTCTAATTTGAGTCTTGGTGCCTGCCCTCCCATTCCCTCGGTGCCAAGACCAAATCCTTACTTTGCTACATAAAAACTCAACACAGACGGCGCTATCTCAAGCCCTCAAATTCAACCAACAAAAAACAACACGATATAAGCCGAATCCCATAAAACCTAAACCGTAAAGAAACTAAGGACAACACCTTGATTAAGCAATTTCTGAGCAGCCTCGTCGGGATCCATGTTAGTCTCCCTTAGCACGGCGTATATGTCCGATTCAGAGTGATTTCCGACGACCTCCTTGATCGATTTGACGGTGCTACGATCCTTTGAGGAGATCGCCGAAACGTCGCCGCTCTCCGGCCTCGAACCCACGACCATTAGTCGGTTCGAGAGGAAACTTCAGGAGTACGCAAGCGTCAAGAGATGTGTGCTTTCCAGAGAGAGAGGAGCGGGGAGGAGGGAGAAGGGGATGAGGGGGCTAGGGTTTGCAAAATAGGGAAGTTATGGTAACTGCTAAACAAGGAGGCAGAGAGAAGGGTTTGGATTCTTGGATTCTGGGTCTAACTATCAATTATACATGATTAATTTTGGTCGCTAAACTGGGGAAATTTAGCAGGTGAATCGTGAACCGGGTTTAATATTGGGCTACAAACGAGCCGGACTTAAGTGGAATCGACTCGGTTAGTTCAGTTCCGAACCAGCTCTGTTGGTTCGCCTGCGCTACGCTCGCGGCTCGCCGGAGGTAGTTGACGGTACGAATCTCGAAACGGATTTCTCATAGTTTTTGTAATGAATTTGACTCGACTAAAATTAATCTGAACCGTCCGTTTATATATATTGCATCACAAATTTCAAAACCAACAGGCCTTTCAGAAATTACCTGCACTGATCGGACAATCTAGATGATGTTCATTTCAATCGGATATTGAAAAACATCGTTATTTCTAAATTGTAAATAATGATTTCTTTTATTGCATCATTATGTTTAGTAATTATTTATTAATAAATTTCATACTTATTTATTTCTATGATTTAATTTTGTTTATTATTTAACAATTTTAAGATCTAACCTCTATTATTATTATTATTATTATTATTAATTGGAAGAGGACAAGATATTGTAGGTAGATTATTAATTTAAAAAGATAAATTAGAAGGTCGTGTGTTCGAAATCTAGATGACTTTATCTTTAATCTTTATTCATATTTAAAAGAAAATTAAATTAACAATTGAAGTTGCAGTGATCTTTTCATTACATTATTTGCAATGAGGTCTGATGAGGATCTTTGTAAGCTTGTTCTTGGCGAGAAAAGAAGAGAAATTTTGTTTTATTTTCTAGTTTATTGTCTGGAGATGATGTGGTAAAAAAAAGATTGTCAATTGTTTTGAACAGTGAAAATTCGTTATTATTTGGTTTGCTCAAATATCTCATGGTAAAAATTCAGCATATGTCACCTAAGAATAAGATGCTTCAAAATTTTGACTTTCATCTCATGGTAAAAAAAAACAGTTTATTTACTTAAGTTAAAAAAATCAACTATGAAGAGTAGATTAGTAATTCAGCTTCTAATTGGTCACCGCTCCCTATCATATAAAATTTGATTTTCAAATTTCAATACATTTTGCATTTGTTCGGTGCCTCTTAAATATCTATTTTGAAATAGTATGAATAAATTTTTTATGACCCAGATTGAGTTCTAAATTGACTGAAACTATTAATAAATACACGAAATTTGCTGTAAATGCGATTCGACGGTTCTTGATGGCATAAAATGAATGTCTCAATTTGAATTAGTAAAATTAATTCTTCTCTTATTGTAAGATTGTATTTGCAAAATTTTCATTAAATTTTAATTATTTCGTGATTTACAGTAAAAATTTGAATCGATTAAAAATGTAAATATACACAATGTCGACCTTTATTATGAATCAGTATGAAGTTAGAGTACGGTAATATGCATATTACAAATCGACATTTATTATGAATCCATATTTTTATTTTTAAAGTTCAAACAATCAATTTGTACCATTAAACATGACCTCCGTACAGGTGTATGAAAATGTGCTTAGAAATCAAATTTTGCAAATTTTAGAATTTTTTTACTATTTTTTCATATAGTTAGAAAATCACTTAATCTAAAATTCTGGAACATCACGAATTAAGGAGTGATATCTTTACTTATAAAAAAATGAGTGCAAAGTTTCTAAAATAAATATAAATTTGGTATTCAAATGTATTTTCATATTAAAATCATATTTAACCGTTTGGATTGACTGTTTGAATTTTGAAAATAAAATTATTAATTCACTGCACGGATCAATCCATAATATGCATATTATCATAGCCTTGCTCTCCAACTATTATATTTATAATCAAGCGAGACTATAAATATGTATATTACGGATTGGCCCGTGCTATGAATTTATATTTTTATTTTTAAATTTCAAACAGGTAATCTAAACGTTGAATATTCTCTATATGAAAATGCACTTGCAAACCAAATTTTACATTTAAATTTTTTTTGTTTAGATAAGGTAAAAATCACTGTTTTTAAATGATCAAAATTTTCAAATAAAATAAATTTCTACTTATCTAAAAAATTAGTAAATAATTTAAAATATTTAAAAATTAATTTGTAAGATACTTTTCTATAAAAATAAATTGAAAAACAAAGATATGAGTAAATAACGCAGAGCAGATAATGCATGCCACTACATAATCCTCATTCTTTGGCCATGTTTGATTGTAGAGTAAAACTAACGAGATTAATATTTACTCTATTTTTTTTTTTCATATTTTACATCAATTATAACTTAATTAATTTATTTGAAGAGTGAGATATTAAAAAATATATCTATACTTATAACAGTAAACTCTACAAGTAAAATAAGTATGAAATAAATTCATCTCTCTAAAAAAATAAAAAAAATTATTTCCAATTAACTCACTTCTTACTACTATTTTATTTCTTATTTTAATTACTTAAGTACGAAGCAATGAGTTCATTTAACTCGCTTCTTAGTTCTTACTACTATTTTATTTCTTATTTTAACTACTCAAGTACGAAGCAATGAGTTCACTTCACCAATCTATCTATATATTTAATCTTGGATGGAGGTGTTACTGTAGCGCTACAGTACTGCTACAGTAACATCTCTATTTTAATCCGTTTGATGCAAATTTAATGATTGAGATCTTTCTTCACTTGTCTATAGGTCCCGATAGATATTTTTTTGGTCTTGGTTTCTCTCTCGAAGGCTCCAAAGCGGTTCGCCCCATCTCCTCCTCTCTCCTTCGATCCGAACCTGCCCTCCTCTGCCAGCGACATTTCTACTCCGAGTTCTCTACGGTTTCCATGTTTCCACGAAGCTTCCTACCAACAGTGCCGTTCGAACCTTTCCGACCTCCAACGCCGCCACCGCCCTGTCTCTCTCTCTTTGCTCTCTCCGTCAGATCAGCTTGCGCCTTCCTCTCTAAACCCTTCTCTATTTCCCTCAAGTCTAACCGTTTGTGTTGATTCTCTCTCTCAAGCGCATAGCGCGACACTGATTTCATTTACATGCTACTTGAATTCTTTTTCTTCAGCTGTGCATCTTTTGAAATATGATTAAGATATGAGGTTTAATGGTTAATGGTTCCTTGACGGTCAGACTTGAGGGAATCAACACAAACGGTGGGATACTTGTTAAGAAGGCCTCACTGTGTAGTTTATGTTGTATTGAAAATCAGGGCCTCGAATTACAATAAGTTACCTTTTTGTGTGCATGATAAAAATCAGATAAGCCTCCAACTTAGCCTCACTGTGTAGTCAATTAAGAAGGTTCGTTAGTTTATGTTGTATTGAAAACAAAGGTTTTTGTATATCATTTGTATATCACTGATTTCGTCTTCACCAATGCGCGGAAGAAGGTTGGAGGTAAATTGCTTTAGTAAATTTGAGACTGAACATTTTTTTAACTTATCATTTTATGATTATTTCACAACTCGGTGATAAACCTTCTTTTTTTTCTTTATCATTTTTTAATTTTTCGTCTTGCTGTTGATTTTTTATTATATGCAGGAAAAAGGAGACCACTGATTCCTGTTGAAATAGGTATGCTAATGAGTTATTAAAACTTAAATTGGATGAGGTAACTCTTGAAATTTACCGCTTTACTCGAACTAATGTTAATTACCTGTTAACCACCTATTGACCCTAATATATCAAGTATAAAGTGTATTCTGCCGAAAGTTTCCTGATTTACACCTCTTAGCTTTTTTCTTATTTTTTTGTGCCCATATCTTTTAAGTAATTATCACATACTAAGGCCTTGCATATATTTTGGTTTTATTCCCCATCTTTATCAGTTTTTTCAGTTGGAGGGGTGAACTATCTCATGCTAAGGAGCTACTGATTTTTGAGGTTCGGCTACTAAAAATACTGTGATATTTTCTAAGCTTGCTTTTGTTTTACAAAAAAAAACAGTGACTAGCACCAAGTAAAAAAAAAAATAATAACTATCTCCTTTTTAAAATTAGTGAGCACATTGTTCTAGCACAACCCATCTGAAAAAATTACTATATGTATGCAATTAGCAGCACACCTTTTATAATTTATAATTTTCTGATTTCTTGCACATCCCATCTATAAATGGGCTAAGTTATCAATAACAGAAGAGAACATTGAAAGGTGTCCTTCTTAATTGATACCTTGCTTTCAACTAAGGTGCTGTGAATTAAAATATTCACAACTTTATTCATAAGCTGTGAACATTTTAGTTCTCTTCCACTTCTCATGGACAAAAATGCTATAGGTTATGCAATTAGCAATTTAGCATCACTTTTTTAATGATTTAGGATTTTGTGACTTCTAGCACAGCCCATCTAAAATTGCTGACACCAATTTTACTTGTCCCACACATCCTATTTGTAAATTCCACATGAAAATACCATTTTTCTGCAATCAAATGAATAATAATAATAATATAATAACCTTTCAGCTTATTTTTATATCTACACAAAGTTACAAACTCCTTTCATGATACCAAACTACCAATACACACCACAATTATATCCAATACAAACTAACACACTTTTTAATTTATGTAGCACCAATAGCAGCAAAGAGAAAGAAAAAAGAAGAATAACTGCAGCAGCTCCAAAAAAGTTTCATATCCGTTATATATTGTAAATATTATTTTGCCTGCTATATCCACGAAAACAAATACTAAGAATCATTTTGTTAAAAAAATGTGTTTTCAAATACTACAAGATGTGATCTAACTATGTTACTCCTATACACTTATGTACAGCTTTTGTTTTACTTATCCCTTATGTGCTTGTCCATTATATTACTCCAGTACATTTTTCTTATTTAGAATCTCTATATGCCTCTCTTTTCAAAGAATGTTTATGACCAATATATTCTTCTCCAATGACAGTTTTTATCAAGAACAAAAATTAAAAATAAGGGCCATGTTTTAAAAAAGGACACTATATTTTGTTAGCCAATAATAACAATTTATTTGCTCTATATTAGATTAAATTGGGCTCAAGCAGATTATAAACTCATCCCAATGAGATAATGGCATCCAGGAGGAATAACAAGCTACTACAAAAGCTGTCACCCCTCTTTTAAACACAACACTAGAAGGAACAATGACTAAGAAGACTAATCTTTCTAATTTTTGTACAATTTCATGTACATTTTTTGTTCTAATACAAGTAAACTACAACATTTGTACTATAGTGTCCCTATATATTTATTGAAAACTCCTAACATGGTTCTCCACCAGCCTGGATGACCCATTGCCGAAGCAACGCGAGGCTTATCGCTAGTTTGCTCTATCTTATGATTTTGGAGATCGAACAAGACGAGCGCATGCTTTTATTAATTTATTCTCAGATTTCAGAAGCAGATATGGTCCCACTCCTCCATGACTTAGTCATACGGTTTACTTCAAAGTACAGCGAAAGGGGTACAGTCACCGTCTCACCGACATCACCAAAGAAAGAGGAGAGAGGCAGGGGTCGATTAGACCCAATCTAAGCTGGCACGGCGAGGCGAGGGGAGCGGAAATGGTGGCGCGCCTCCTCGCCTTTCTCTTCTCTCTCATTCCCTCCTTCTGCTTCCTCTTCATTTTTAGCTCCGCTACTTCTCCCTCCACTGGTAACATCCTTTCTCTCTCTCTCTCTCCTGCCTCCATTTATTTTAGAACTGCATGTCTGATCCATCAGAATATCGGATTGACCTCTGTAAAATGAGTCTGATTAGTGAAAGGCGCGAAGTATAATGTGGTGGAACTTCCGCCTTTTGTTAATTTAGGAATATGATATCGTTGCATTATTCTAGAAAATTCAATTGATACTTACAGGTACCAAACCTCATTAGCACAATATAATTTCTTATACTTCTTTTTGTTGTTTTATCTATATTTATGTTTAGGTTTCATGGTAGCCTTTTAGAGCCAGTTGAGCACATTAAACAACTAAACAGTATATGAAAGAAAAATGAAAAGAACAAATTTATTTAGTTAGGTTGAGATAAAATGCAGGCTGTTACTGGACCGCGTGTCAGAGCAAATGGTTGGGAGGATGTGGAGCTGGCCAGGTCACTGCTGACCAATCAGATAATTGCAATGGTCTCTGTGGCGAATCCACCGACCCGCCTTGCCTTCCCTTCCACTCCCATTTTCACTGTTGCATACCAGGTCCTCTCTCTCTCTATGCTTCCTTTTTATAGAAGAGAGAGTTGCATGCTTAGTGTAGAAGGAACCAAAACTGGAAAGGAAATAATCTATACATAGCAGGACTGTGTTTTCTCAAGAATCGTTTTTACTTCTGTAATGTAGTTGGAAGAGATCTAGCTTGATTAGGATGTGAAACTTTAGTTTTGGGATTAACTTGTTTTAAACATTTAATTGTTTATTTTACAGCTTGGTTCTTTTGGGGTTTTACTTGGGGGTTGAATTTTAGGAGTTAACTATTATGCCTTGGTAATTTTGTAAATTGTTCAGATCATGAAAATAATATGCATAGTATTGAGAAAACGCTGTAAGGTTTGCTGTAATAATCTTTATACACTTTTGTTATATTTTAAGAATTTTTCTATTTCTTTAATCCTTTTGGAGCCATGATAAAATTGCAAAACTAGCAATGATAAGATTAGTTCAATAAGAGAAGAAAAAAAAATATATATTTAAACACTAGTATTTTTAATTTACTAGAATGAAATGTGGATAGTTCTTCTAACTGAGATTTAGCTATCAACAATGTGTTTCTTTAAGCACAGAAACACCAAGAGTGACAAACAAGTGTGCCCAATGCAAGAGCAAGCTGGATTTTGGTAAAGAATACATATGTTGCACCGATTGCTCCGACCCAACTATCATAAGTAAAGGAACTAAATTAGGTTATTGCAAGACCGGCGCAGACTTTGCTATGCAGTTAAAACCAAAAGGTATGCAGCTTTATCATTGCATTTACAAAAGAACTTGTTTGTGCGTGTGGGAGGGGGGGGGGGGGGGGGCGGGGGTTAGGTGGGTGGCAATCTCTTGTTTAGTTACTCAATTACATAATTTAGGGACCAACTGAGGCAAAATCAGATTAAATTGAGAGTATTTGGGATTGATTGGGGCAAACTTGGATTAATTAAGACCTAATTGAACCGCTGAGGCTTGATCATGATTTGTTTTATTAGAATTGGCATTTGGGATACCTTAACATATGAAGGACTTATCCCGGCTGGTACTGGCCAAACTGGATATAATTCGATCCGTTTACATGTACACAGAGACATTTAAGTGGGTTGTGGGCCCATGGATGGAGTGTTCTTCCCCATGCGATGGTGGGGTCCGCTACCGTGATGTGGCTTGTTATGGATGCATATCTGATGCATCAATCAAGCACTATCCCGTGGATGATGGCAGTTGTTCTTCTCATGATATGGTACATTTAGAATGCAAGACTGTATGGGGTGCCGCAGTTGCCATCCAATTGCTAAAATGTGGACCCCACTTTTAGTTTTTTTTACATCTTAGCAATGTATGGTTTTATCCAACTTTAGAAACCTATGAACTACCAAATTAGGAATCTCATGTACAATGTTGCACAATAATAGTGCACTGACCAAAGTTTTCAATTTGTTACCTGTTTATAGCATCAGAGGAGGGACAAAGAAGAAATAAAAAGGAGGTAGAAAGGAAAAGAAGTGCATATTTCAATCCTGATAAATAATAACTGGACTAACTTTTTTTTGCAGCCGGCGAGACAGGAAGTGTGTAACACACGACGATGCAATGAATCTGTTTCCACTGTGCTGTCGAATGAAAGCAAGAAGGCAACAGGAATGTCGGGTTGGCTTGTAGCATTGATTGTTCTCCTGGGGCTAGCGGCTGCTGGAGGAATTGTATTTGCTGTCTACGCTTATTATCAGAGGTAATAAAACTTTATGTGACTTTCTCCAATTTAGAATTAACAATTACACCAAGCTAACACACACAAACACTCATGCACTGGTGTAAAAAGGAAAAATACATCATTTACAAACTGGTAGAAATTGCAATTATTTTTTGAATCAAAATTAATTTTCAACGACACTGTGGTCAGGAGAGAATGTAGTAGCCTGCAATAATAAGATGCAGTTTTAAAATGGAACTGATCTTATTTTTCTTTAAATATTATCAAGCCTACAGTTTTCTGAAACTTGGTTGTATTGGACTTACCTCTAATGACAGGAGAACAAATTCTTCAAATGGCTTTGTTTATATCATGCTGGAAGGTTACTAGTGAAGCTCAGTTATCTTAATTAATTTTTTTTTCTGTTTCCTTGGATTATTCTCTTGAAGAAGTGACACGGAGTTTGTGAATTGTGATATTTTAATGTGACAATATCCTGTTTGTATCTTCTGTAAATCACTCGCTGTACCAGACCTTGTACCTGACGCCTTATTGGATTTTATTACTATTTCCATGATAAATACACAAAGTTATGAATCTTGGAACTGTTATTCTACAAAATAAGGAATCCGTAGAAAGTCAGAATATTCTGAATATAATTGCCTGAATTGGAGATGTCAAAGCACTTGTAATTGCAATTGATCCTAGGCAATGGTGATGTCCTATAATACTAGTTAGGTACGTCCATTTCAAAAGGGAATAGGGTACAGCATCGAAATTTTTTAAAAAACCATAATTAAAAAAAAAAATTAGCAAACCAACGTGATTAGTTTGGTTTTTACAAAAATCATAAGAACCGAGATGTCAATTCGGTCTCCATTTTTTTTCCTCCTGGGACCGAATTGGCATTTCGGTTCCCCCCCCCCCCCCCCCCCCCCCCCCCCCCCCCCTCACACTTTTTCTGCAAAAAATGCTGTGGCCTATGGTATAAACAGTTGGGACTGACATCCCAATTCGGTTCAGGATATTTTCAGTGGGGACTGAATTGAGATTTCGGTCCTGATTATTATTTTTTATTTTTTTTAGAGACAAATAGCTAAAATGATGAAATATAACACTAAAAGATCAAAAAAAATTTCCCTTTGTCAAATTACTTTTTTGATAGCATATTTATATTAAAATACGCTAAATTACTTGAAATTATGTTAATTTATGCTGATTTACACTAAATTATTTGAAATTATGTTAATTTTTTTTAAGCGACAAATAGGTAAAATGCTGAAATATACTAAAAAATTGATTTTTTTTTAATATTTATTAGATTACTTTTTTATTGTAATTAGCAATAGTTATACTAAAATATGCTAAATAACTTGAAATTATGTTAATTTGTGTTGAATTATAGTAAATTACTTGAAATTACAATAATTATGTAGAATTATGCTAAAATACGGTAAATTACGCTAAATTACGTATGAATAGGGATGATATCTTCACTGAGAAGGCGAAAAACGACGACAAAACTTCAAACGGCCATAAAACGGCGCTCAAGTGTTCGATTTCAGCAAATGACCACTTTTCGGAAATCTTGTGAAAATATGCATGTATTAGAACTTGTGATGCTGGATTTCAAAATTCAGAATCGCCAAAAAACAAAGGGAAGAGTCTCAAAACTTCAGTTGAAGTTTCCGATTAAGATTTTCATTTCTATTGTTCAATTTACATAGCTCAGTAAATTAGTTATATAATGAACTTGTAGAATACCAATTTTTATTATTTTTGGAATTTTTTTTTTACTATTTTTTATGATTTATGAAAAATGGCACAAAATAAATTCATACGTAATTTAGCGTAATTTACCGTATTTTAGCATAATTCTACATAATTATTGTAATTTCAAGTAATTGAGTGTAAATCAACATAAATTAACATAATTTGAAGTAATTTAGTGTATTTTAGTATAAATAATTAAATATGCTATCAAAAAAGTAATTTGACAAAGGAAAAAAAAAATTCGATTTTTTAGTGTTATATTTCATCATTTTAGCTATTTGTCTCTTAAAAATAAATGGAGACCGACATGGCAATTCGGTCTCATCCCATTTTGATTTTTTGTGGTGGTTCTACGGAAAAACTGTGAAAAGAGGGGGACCGAAATGCCAATTCGGTCTCAGGGGAAGAAAAAAAAAAAGGGGACCGAATTGGCATCTCGGTTCTTATGGTTTTTAAAAAAACCAAACTAATCATGTTGGTTTGCTAATTTTGATTTTTTTAATTATGATTTAAAAAAAATTCCTACAGCATCTAAAGGATTAAGAAAAAAAAAATAGAGTGGTCTTTTGAGCAGGGACTACTGAATATACCAAAAAAAAAAAATCATCGACTATTTGACCGTTTGGTGCATGTAATAAAAAATTAATCTACATCACCTCATCAATCTAGGGTCCGGATCCCCTAAAGTAACCCAATGTTTGGGTTTTGGATCGGGACCGTTTGATTCAAATCTGTCGCTCAGAATCAGGGGCGGACCCATAAAGGCCAGTGTATTTTTATTCCTGTGCCTACTCCTGGTTCAATACTGTGCCTACCCCTGGCCCAGAATAACAGATCTGCTGCCCTAATTAA
>JAJGRX010000592.1:0-41172 GCA_025461125.1 Carex kokanica | reverse complement strand
ATTTTGTGCATATTCTCTTAGATATATTATATTGACTATAGCCATTTTTTGCTCCATATTTCTATTAATGGAATACTAAAAACGACCCCACTATGAAGAGGATGCTGTTTTAGTTTTTTTCATATTTTTTTTACTTTTAATTTACGTTTTTTATGCTTTTTTATTTGATTTGTGCATATTCTCTTCTACTAGCTTCCGCTAATTAATACTTCTCCAATTAGTAATTTATTTAACTATCCATGAAAAGACAATTAAACAAAATAATAAAATATCACATTATTTAACAAATGGCTAAATCTCTACATTTTTTATAGAATGTTCATGAAGTAGTACTAAACTGAGATACCTAAATATGGACGTACTGTAATTTTCTCATTTATTATTGAACAATCCGGCTTCCCGCTTATAGATGTTCTCCAATTAGTACTCTCCATTTCTCAATTTAGTTCTATTTCGGGCAAGCTGAAGGCTACTTATATATATACCTCTCCCTCTCACATTGTTTTAATCATTGCCTTCTCTAATCCGCTGCATATTGCATCTCTTCTCTAGCTAGCTCTTTCTCTCTAAAGCAAAAATGATTTCCACCGGTTCAATTCGTACTGTGGTTGGAATAATAGGTAATACTCTTTTCTCTTTATATCTCGATTTTAGTTCAGAAAATTTAATTGCTCGCACTTTTTACAATTGCAGGTAATATTATCTCCTTTGGCTTGTTCCTTTCTCCAATGTAAGTTATCTCCTCTTATCAGGCATAGTCTTTATATTCATTCTATATATGTAGCCTGCGTACATCTAATTAATCAGATTCTCAAATTAATAGCATGACAACTGAGTCCGTACATTCAAATGCAATACAAAAGAAAACAAACAAACAAACATTCTCATGTATATTGTTTTTTGTTGGTCTAATATGTGGACATTGGATTGTCAAACAGGCCCACATACATTAAAATAGTGAAAAAAAAGGATGTCGAGCAGTTCTCGCCGATACCGTACTTGGCGACACTGCTGAATTGCATGATGTGGATTGTCTATGGATTACCCATTGTGCATCCAAACAGCGTGCTAGTGCTCACCATTAATGGTGTGGGCTTCCTCGTCGAGGCGATTTACATTGCCATTTTCTTTACCTTTTCCCAGCGCCACCTTCGTGTAAGCTCTTTTTTTTTGTTGCCTTTAATTTGTTAGTTTGTGATTACCATGGAAGATGATGCATTGTTTGCGCTATTGGTACTGTATGTGTTGTTGATCAATTTTCTTTTCTATGTAAATGCAGCTTAAAGTTTTGGGCATTTTGGCGGCAGAGTTGGTGTTTGTTGGAGCCGTCTTGGCGGTGTGCTCGGTGGTGCCCACACACCGACAAACGGACAGAAATTGTCGGGATTCTCTGTGTCATTTTTGGCACTGCCATGTATGCATCACCTCTTTCTGTGATGGTAAGAGTTGTTTATTTTGATACTACCTACATGTTGAAGTGTGTCTTCATCTTGAAAACAAAAAAAAAGATAGTATGTTCGAGTTTAACTGGAACTAACACTCTATTTATTAAGATAAAAAAAAAACATAAAGAAAGATATTTGTGTTTGTTTGGTATTCCTCCATATAATATATAATACTGCTCTAAGATATATTAGACTATATTTTCTAATTAAGTTGAAAAGGTACTGTAAAGTTCTTAATTTATATGCTAGCTTCATATTAAACTATATTTCCAGCTAGCTTGATACATCAAGAAAGTCAACAACCCAAGTTCTTGCTAGGTTTACTCTCCCAACTATCAATTTAAGTAACCATGTAAAGTACATTAGCAACATCCATTAGTAAGGCTTCAATTTATTTTAATACATCTAAATTATGTTGATTCATTTTTGTTGATTGTTTGAGAACCCAAAGTCAATGAGGATTCGTCTGATTAATTAGATAGACCACTATTTTGTGACTTGGTTATAAATTTATTGATTATGAAAGTCTAACTTTCTCCTTGAGGTTGACAATTGTATTTACCCCACATGAAATAAAAAATAAATTTGACTAGAAATTTGTTCAAGTTTAATTAACAGTTTTCCCTGTGTTTTGCACCTCGTGACAGAGAATGGTGATTCAGACGAAGAGTGTGAAATATATGCCATTTTATCTCTCTTTGGTTAGCTTCCTTAATGGTGTTTGCTGGACAGCCTACTCTCTCCTTCGCTTTGATCTCTATATCTTGGTTAGACATACTTTCCTGATTGCCTTGCATACTCAGTTGCTATATATACCTGGCATTCTGAAAACAGTATACCTTACAATTTACAAATTGGCACTGACTAAAATTTCTGACTACTATATATGATAGCATTTTTTACCATTGTTTTGCTTTGTATGGAGTTATTGTGTCGTTTCATGAAGCACCTATGAGCCCATATTGTTATCTTCAGTTAATTAGTGATCAGCAGAGACAAAATGAAAAAGGGGTCATTTCATTTGCAGTTGTATACATGCATAGGCAATACACTGAAAAGATATAGTAAAAGAAACAAAGATTTGTTAATTTTTTTGGTCTCAGAGGAGCAGCAATATGAACTTTTGATTTGTAGATAAATACGAGTAAATGATAGTACTGGCACTACCCATGATTGCAACTATCTCAGTCTAACTTGACTAAGAATAACCAAGTTAATTTACTTGTATCTGCAGATACCAAATGGTCTCGGAGCATTACTAAGTGCTGTTCAGCTGATTCTCTACTTCATTTATTACCGTGCAACACCAAAGGACGAGCCCAAACAGAACCTTGAGTTGCCAGTGGTTATCCCGACCAGACTACCTGATGACACACCCAGCTTGTGCAGTGACAAATGCCATATAATTTACAGCAGTTTCATCATTTGTTATGTAATATTTATTCTGATGTACTCTAATGCTGCTAGCTATCTTAAGTGTTAATAAACCTGGAAAGAATATTCTCACAATTTTGGTAGACAACTCTGAACTTTGGATCCTGTTCTTCTCTTATGATCTATAACTACACTACAATGTTAACTTGAAAGAGTGTCTGCTCACAGAAAAAATAAGACCAATCCGCAACATTAGTCTGATTTAATTTATTTTATTACTAGCTTCGATGAGAATGTTTTTCAACATCAGAAGCAAATTAAGTATTCTAACAAGAAAATGAAGCCAATGATGTTAGAGAAATTTAGATATATATATATATGCCCATCATAACTCTTCAATTAGATATTTCCCCATCAAAACTTCAAAAATAGTTATTTCCCATCAAAATATAACTATATTATAAATAAACCCATTTCTTAATTTTTTCACTAAAAAAATATAAATGAATAATGATTAATAATATTTGGCAATTTTGTCCCCTTTCAAAATTCTGTAGCGTTAAATTAATTCTCCCATGAAAAAGACATAACTTTGTCGTTCTACAACACACAAAGAAAACCTTAGTTCAAGAACATTCTCTGGAATGTTCATTGGAAAGGGGTATTTCTTTATTTCAAAGATTCAATTGCATTCCAAAAGATCTATTTCGAACATTCGGAGCTAGGATAAAAGAGAACAAAAACGCACCATATATTCTAAAGACGACCATACGAGCTCGGCAGCTAGCCCTTTCCAATTACACCACAGTTGTTACAAGCAAAGTAACCTTCCTCATCATTTCGAACCAGGACGTTTAACTTTTTTGACAAGATAATTTGGCATCATACTTCACATCAAAGAAATAATTACTTACCTTTCTTCGGTGAAGAGAACACCAATTAAGAGGATTACAGGAAGATACCTCACATATATAGTAGACTAGTCAAGGAACATAAACACTCAAGGTTGACTAATATTATATTTACATACCTCATATGTTTCAGTGAGCTAGTTTACATAATTTGGTGATAACATACTCGATATTCACTTAATTAATAGTAAACACCCTTATAGAATATTTCATTTGTCATGGTTCTGATACGTGGATCACTAACTTTCACGCACTCATGTCCGAAGCCAACCTTTAGATACATTATTCCTTCAATTCCCTTTTTACTGCTTCCTCTCATGTCAATCTTAGCCGACTTCTACTTCTCCTTGTGTTTTCGATACGACGTATAATTTCAGTCCAGTAAGATACACAAGTGCTCATATTGCACTAAGATATGATACTTTAGAATCAAATAGTTATTTATCATTTTCTCGAGGTCTAAAAGATCTTTATTCACATCTGATGATTGATATACTAATTAATCTCAAATTTCTGAAGCGTTAAGAATTAATGGAAGGCATTACATACGTACATTGTCACAACTTTTTTTGTTGTTGAGAAATTGCTGATTTTTGCCTCATCCGGACTGTGGTTTCAAAATTTGATAATGGATTTACTAATTAATCTTAAATTTTTAGAAAGTAAAGAATTAATGGGCACTATTAAATACATTGTCACCGTATTTTTGAGAAATTGCTGATTTGCCTCATCTGGGCAGTTGTTTCAAAGAATTTTTCTTTATTTTGAAATTTTATTACACAAAAAATTTAGATTATTTTTTTAGAGCAAAGTAGATTCGATGGACATTGGATCTATTTAAGTTTGATGTGCTCCAACACCATCTGAACTGCTTTAAAATTTGTGCGCACGAAATTAAAACATATGTGTATGAATATTTAAGCCAAATGCATGAATCTTAAAATGGATCAGACAATTTTAGAGCCATCGATCGAACCTAAAGTAGGTCCCATGCCAATATGCCCGTTATATTTTTAGTAAAACTCATTAAAAAAAACTTCTTATTATTATATTTGTGAAAAAAAAACATCTTATAAAATTTTAGGGCTCCTATATAATTAGCATTTACATGCAATGACCAGCACAATTTAGAAAGGTGAGGATGCTTATATTTATTATTCGAAAACTTTATTTGTTGTAGTTGGCGTTTAATTACTACATAATCTCTTACTTGCCATTATTTATTTATTAATTTTGGAAAAAAAAAAGGTAAGTTGGGTCCTTGTCATCTCCTATAGATTTAAAAGATGAATGTTTTTAGATTATTTCGGACATAAAAGTTATTAATAAAAGATCTTAAACTCAAAATATGATGGAACAATAAATAAATATAACCGTCCACACATTTTAAAATTGTGCGGGCCATTGCTTATATATACTAAATACAGAAACCCTAAAAATTTATAAGATGTATATAACAGCATGTAGCCCTTGTTTATTTAAACTATAATAGGATGTATATCTTAAGAGTGTTTTTTTTTTAAGTATGTTACTACAAATATATCAGACGTGATTTTCAGACAGTTGGAAAAAAAATCAATAAATAATATGCTTAGTAAATTTCAAATTAAACCATAATTTAATAAAGTAATTGAAACCACATGCAATCTAGATGAAGAAAAAACCCTTAATTTCTCAAAAAAAAAATATTGTGACAATGTATGATGTATCTAGTACCTCCTAATTAATGTTTGATGTCCGTGGCTCTGATGGAAATAATTTTAATCATTGAGGGCAAAGTATTAGCCTTGTGGCTAGAGTGGAAAAAACGTGCCGTGCCGTGCCGTGACATGACTAATACGCTGTGACTTCGATCTCGTGTCGTGTCGTGCCGTGACCAAGTTAATTTTTCACGTGCCGTGTCATGCCATGACCAAAATGTCAAGAGGTGGTTACGGCACGCGAATGGTCATGCCACGTGAGTCACGCCGTGCCTAAACATGTTGTGACCATACGTGACTCGCGTGATCATTTAATTATAATTTAGGTTAGTTTATTCAAGATTCACCATTAAATCAATATCTAATGGTCCTAATTACATTTGACTTATGTGACTACGTGTCGTGCCGTGACTAAATCTTTCACGTGCCGTACCGTGCTGTGCCAAAGTTTCAAAAGATGAACACAGCACGCGAATAATCACGGCACGGAACACGCGAGTCATGACACATAACTGACACGCGTGCCGTGCCATTCCGTGCCGTAAAATTCAGTCTAGAGATAGCTTAGCAACCTTTAGATCTAATTTCTTGCGCAGCGGATCAAATTGACGATAACGATCAAATCTGCATTAATTATTGTCAGCACATTTACGAACCCAATTAAAAAAGGCATTGGAAATTGAATCCATATCTTAGAACAACGGTAGGCCCCACATGACAGTCTCACAACATACGCTAAATGTAGATAAGAGAGAATGCCCATATATAATTATCCAAATGCTCGCTCATTAATAGCTGACATACAATTCTACCATACATTTACTTTCATTTATGTAGTAGATTATATGATAGTTTTACAAAACTACCCAAATATAAAATAAAAATTATACATGTTTATCTATAATTTATATATTACACATTGCCATATTATTTTTGGTCTGATTAAAATTAAATTGTTGCATTTTTATACATTTGATAAATAACCAAATAATTTTTTAATTAGATAAAAATAAGTGATTAAGTTAAATAGAAAAAAAAAATAAAAGATTCTTCAAAAATTATTATTTTCAAAATACTAAATTAAGATTACACACACGGAGTTCCCAAAAATGATCTTATTAATTTAAAAATAAATAATAAATTTGACCTACCTTCTAATAGAAATCTAAAATAGAAGTATCCATTTGTTGTTTATCTATATCTATTTTGAAATAGCTTATATACGGATATATATACCTCCCTATCTCTCGTTTTATTTTCTCCACACCTTTTCACATTCTCTCGTAATTTTGAATATCCTTCTCTAATTCTCTCTCTCTCTCAAGCAAAAATGATTTCCACAGATTCAATTCGCACGGTGGTCGGAATAATAGGTACAAGCGATCCGCAGTTTTTTTTAGTTCTCTTCTCTATCTTTCTCTCTTTCTCAATATTTCTCTTTACAAAGTTTAATCGCTTAATTCCTCTTTTCACAATTTCAGGGAATGTTATCTCGTTTGGCCTGTTCCTCTCTCCATTGTAAGTTATTCCTCATACATATGAAAATCATATCTGTGTAATCTGATAAGTTTTATTTGTATCTATTTTGCATTCTTTAATTCATTGTATTTTACATTCTCTCATAAGTTGCATGTTTGGTATTTTGCTGGATAATATATAACTCTTCGTTATATATTAATTCCCGGCTGTTCGGGAGACCTGAAATATTGCTTTCTTTTCAATTTTCATTTTTAAGAAAATAAAAATTGGGATTTTAAACAACTAAAAACTTCTATATTAACAGTTCTTTCTTGTGTAATAAGTTGAGATTTGTGAAAATATGACATTTGCTTTAAAAGAACTGAGATTATAGGCCATACTTTTTTTAGGGTAAGGTGGCAAGATGCCATCTTATGAATTTTCATTGATAAAAAGTATTTGCGAATAAAATACGTAGTTCGAATTTTGCTGGATAAAATAATATAACATAAAACTATTTGCGAAATTAATTTCCGGCTGTTCTAGAAACATGAAATTGTTTTTTTTTTCTTTTTTCAATTTTCATATTAAAAAAAAGTTGGATTTTTAAATAGCGAAAAACTTTCCTTATATATACATCCTTTTCGTGGTTTCTGAAGTGGAAAAAACCAGTACAAATTAAATCAGTAGTAACTAAAATTAGAATCTAATTAAGTTTGCAAAATTCAAAGATAATTTTTTATGGTGGTTTCCCTTTAATTTGTATATTGAAGGGGTGAGTAGAACTAAGGTACTCTTAAGCTCACCAGGTCTCTTTGTGAGCTTAACTCAAAAACCTATCGGATTGACTTCAAACGATGCATTCAAACTGTTCAAACCGATCTACTTCATGAGTGATGTGTTTACATATCAAATTTTTAAATTTTTGAACTAATTTAGTATTAAGTCAAGCGGTAAAAAAAAAATATGATTTTATAAGTTAATTTTAATGAGTTAATTTTTCATTATTTTTTTACCACTTGACTTTATACTAAACTAGTTCGAAATATTATAAATTTGATATGTAAATGCATCACTCGTGAAGTAGACTGGTTTCAATGGTTTGGATATGTTGTTTGGAACCAATCTAATACATTTTTGAGTAAGCTCACAAAGAGACTTTGTGAGCTTAAGAACACCCTAGTTCTACTCTCACAACAACAAAGTAGGCACTTTTCGCGAGGGAACTTCGTCGCTAAAAGTACCGTCGCAAAAGAAAAAGCACGTTTATGACGGTACTCCGTCGCAAAAAGTTACTTTTTATCCTCGCGAAAAGTGCCTGTCTTTTGTAGTGTCTTTAGATACACCATAATCCTATTTGATTCAATTTAATTATCTTTTGATTATCAAACAAATGCCTATTAAATTAAATTGTTAATAATCTCATGCTTGATGGATGACCAATAAATTTTCAATTTGCAAATATTTGATGGCTAGTTTATCTAAATTATATAATAATTGTAAGTTTTAAATTTTCATTAATTAGCATTTTTGTAGTTGTAACATTTGACAAATAAATAAAATATCAATATAACTTCATTATTTAAACACCTAAAACCCAGAACACATTGAAGACAAGCACCTGACAATTTATAGTTGAAACATGCATGCCCTCATTCCATGCAAAATCTACCAATAACTGCTACAACTTAATTGTGTTTTGTTGTGACCATTGAATGAACAAACAGACCAACCTACGTAACAATTGTGAAAAAAAGGGATGTAGAGCAGTTCTCACCGATCCCGTATCTGGCGACGCTGCTGAATTGCATGATGTGGATTGTCTACGGACTGCCCATTGTGCATCCAAACAGTGTGCTCGTGCTCACCATCAATGGTGTGGGCTTCTTCATGGAGGCGCTCTACCTCGCCATGTTCTTCACCTTCTCCCCACGCCACCTTCGTGTAAGCTCTTGTTCTTTCTTTTGTCTTTAATTTGTTATTGTTTTGGGTTTTATTTTGTAATGGAAGATGACAAAATGTACTGCTCTTGTTGTTCTCTGCCAATTTTGGAATTGTTAATATATATTTTTGTGCAGCTTAAAATTGTTGGCATTTTGGCGGGAGAGCTGGTGTTTGTCGGAGCCGTCCTGGGTGGGGTGCTCGGTGGGGCCCATACTCATGACAAAAGGACAGAGATTGTGGGGATTCTCTGTGTCATATTTGGCACAGCCATGTATGCATCGCCGCTTTCTGTAATGGTAAGAATAGTTTATTCTTATAACAGTTGGTGGTTTAATCTGCTTTTATTTGTTTTCACGACCGCATTATATTGGTGGGGCTTTGACTGAAATTTTGTATTGATCTTGATTAAGAGCATTAAAATTGATAAGAGCAAAAATGTGTCGGTTCGTATTGCTACCACATCAGTATGTCTTCTGAGAAAATAATAACACTACATTCCAAAGTTGACAGATTAGTACCGAGATTTTCTTTATAATCTGTTCAGAAGTTTAGCATGAGAAGATGTCAGTTTGTTATTTTTTGTGTTTATCAGTTCAATTTATGTACTTGTAAGTTTTAATTTGCTACACCTAATGCTCCATAATATTTTGTCTTACTTCAGTCAAATTAAGATGATCCACATCCAGTTGCGAATACCCAAATTGAAACTGTATATGCATGCACTCAATAAATTGATTAAACATAATCTAAATTGCATATTTTATGTGTGTCACAAATACAAGTGCATTGTCAATAGTTGATGCATGATGAGTTTAAAAATGCAACATATAAAGAAGAAGTCTTGGTTGCAGCATCTATTTGTTCATGACTTTTTTTCTGGAATAAGAAAACTATAGTCAAGAGAAGGCTGATCTGGACTAAATTTTAGTTTGAATAACTAACAATTTCCCTCTTTTTTGCATTTTGTACCAGAGAATGGTGATTCAGACGAAGAGTGTTAAGTACATGCCATTCTATCTATCCTTGGTCAGCTTCCTAAATGGTGTTTGCTGGACAGCTTACTCTCTCCTTCGCTTTGATCTCTACATCTTGGTTAGCCATATCTTCTCAATTTGCCTTTTCAACTCCGTATAAATCAAAATGTTGCACTGTATGATAAACCTCTATACCTTTCATATTAGTAAACTACCTTTCCTGTGTTAGTGTCTTGTTTTTCTAATAAAATTTAAATTGGGTTGTTCATTGCAGCACCATGGATCTCAGTCAGTCAATTTTTGTTAAAGTCATCTCAGACAACATGAATAGGGTTAAATCAAATTGAGTTGAATGGGAAACTAAGTTTACCAGTACATAATTTGTATCTACCATACTATTTTCACCAGCAATAGACCACCCACGAAAGTGGTAACAAAAGCTGAGAGAAGAAGTTAACTGATTTCAAAAAAGTAGCAAAAACTAACTTTTCTTTATAACATAAATCTTGCAAAAGACTGCCACAACACGAGATTCAAAATATTGGTCTTGACCCTTAATTGATTGATATTAAGTTACTAATTATATTTTCTTTTTCTTGCATGAGCAGATACCGAATGGTCTTGGCACTTTGCTTAGTGCAGCACAGCTGATCCTTTACTGCATTTACTACCGTACCACTCCGAAAGACGAGCCGAACCAAAACCTTGAGCTGCCACAGATCGTCCCTGCCAATGACCCTGACTCTCTACGCTCCGTAGCAACAAAGAAATAGATGTTGGGTTTCCATTGTTTTCTTGCAATCGTCCAATTTTTGTTATTATTTTAAGTAATTGTAAGAGGTAACAATTGACATGGAGTTTTAATGTAGTTTTTTTTTCCATGATTTTTCCTTAAATTATCTACATTTTGAAGTTTGAACACTACCGTAAATATGAGAAGCATTTTTCTTCACAATAAGATATACAACTGTGCCAAAATTCTCTTAAGTTGAAATAATAGTCTGGCAAGGTACCACTTCCTAAGGGAGAATTAAAGATTTGGGTCCGATGGTTTTGGAAACAAATTTGGGTTTGATGACCATCGGAGTAGTTTGATGTACTTTAAAATTTGTGTGCACAAATTTAAGAGCGAAACCCGCACGACTGTTCAAGCACATCAGACAACTCCGATGGCAATCGGACTCAATTTGCGATCATGAGATCCAAATTTATTTCAATTGTGACTATTCAGATTATGGATGAATAAACAAATGGACTCTATTAGTAGGATTTTTTTGTCCACATGTGGGCAGGTGATTCGGTTTCAAATCTTTTGCCCACCGTTAAATTTAGCTAATCTCTGCTTGACATATGACTCTTTCATCTTTTATCTTATTAATGACAATCTGTTTATTTAATTAATTGATTGTGGATGGATTAAAAAAATAACTTTATGAACTATTTAATTAATGATGATCTTTTCTTTCCTCTTTTCTCCGTCCCTTCACCTTTTAATTCAGAACTTCAAAAAAATGTTAATCAAATTAATTTATATTTTCCTTTTTTATGTGCCTCTACCAGTGTTCTAAATAGCGCGCTATAGCGTTTTTGAACCCCAAACGCTACGCTATGACATCAAAATGCGTTATTTGCGCTACGGCCGCTATAGCGGCCACTACAGCACTATTTGTGCTATACAATATGGATTTTTTTTTTTAAGCAATTTATATGGGCTTTAAATAAAGATAAAAAAAATCTCAAACCGAAATTGAATTTGTTGCTACTTGCTACAGATAAATCAATTTGAAATTGGGAATAGAAATAGAATTTGAATAGAATAAAAGTCCAAACCGAAATTAAAATTTGAATAGAAAAAAAAATAGATTATGTCATGAATCATGATGCTTAAGATATTTTTAATAGGAAAAATCGATAGTTTATGATATTACTATGGATATTTTGAACCGCAATTTGGACTTTGTACGGGTTCAATATGAATATTAGAATTTCTTAATTATTTTGGTGTTATTTATTGTTCTATGAGACTTTAGATAATGTTAATATTTAGTACAAATACTGAATATACGAAATGTAAAAAAAAATGCTATTTGGAATAGTTTCCGCTATAGCGACGCTATTCGCTATAGCTTTTTTTTTAGCCTTCCCGCTACGACACTATAAACGCTATTTAGAACCTTGACCTCTACCTAACAAATTGTCAGCATTTGTATATTTAATAAAATAAAAAATCAAAACTTGACAAGAATACATAAGCATTTATAGAATCAATATTATGATAATTAAAAAAACAATATGACTATAAATTATAACATCATGGAAATGTTAAATAACTCCTCACACACACACAAAAAAAAAAAAAAGTAAAAATATAATAGGCCAAAAAACATGGTCTTTTTGTTGGGTACAAGTACAGAGAAGAAAAAAAATATAAATTAATTTGATTAACGATTTTTTTTTAATTAGTTCTGAAATGAAGGGTGAAGATACGAGGAAAGAAGGGAGAAAAGATTCTCATTAATTAATTAGTTCATAAAGTTATTTTTAATCCATCCACAATCAATTAATTAAATAAAAAAAATCCTCATTAATGAGATAGAAAATGGATTCCATGTGTCAAGCAGAGATTAACTAAACTCAATGGTGGGCAAGATTTTTCTATACACCTATGGGCAGAGGATACGGTTCTACCCAAGGTTCTAAATAGCGTTTATAGCGTCGTAGCGGGAAGGCTAAAAAAAAAGCTATAGCGAATAGCGTCGCTATAGCGGAAGCTATTCCAAATAGCGTTTTTTGTTTTACATTTCGTATATTCAATATTTGTACTAAATATCAACATTATCTAAGGTCTCATAGAACAATAAATAACACCAAAGTAATTAAGAAATTATAATATTCATATTGAACCCGTACAAAGTCCAAATTGCGGTTCAAAATATCCATAGTAATATCATAAACTATCGATTTTTCTTATTAAAAATATCTTAAGTATCATGATTCATGACATAATCTATTTTTTTTTCTATTCAAATTTTAATTCCGGTTTGGACTTTTTTTCTATTCAAATTTCAAATTATATTCCCAATTTCAAATTGATTTATTTGTAGCAAGTAGCAACAAATTCAATTTCGGTTTGAGATTTTTTTTACCTTTATTTAAAACCCATATAAATTGCTTAAAAATAAAAAATAAAAAAAAACCCATATTGTATAGCGCAAATAGCGCTGTAGCGGACCGCTATAGCGCTGTAGCGGCCGCTATAGCGGCCGTAGCGCAAATAGCGCATTTTGATGTCGTAGCGTAGCGTTTGGGGTCCAAAAACGCTATAGCGCGCTATTTAGAACACTGGTTCTACCAAATTAAAACCTTTAGATATGATATATATTATTTTTCTCTACGTACACATAAAATATCAGGACATTTTGATTTTATTTTGATTAGTATCGTGAGTTTGCAAAAATACACTGATGTGAATAAATTCTAAACGTTGATATTTCAACTTATTGATTTATATAAAACCAAAATTCAAGAGTGATAATATTTTATGTGCATATCTAGAAACTAATATAAATCACAAATATCTAAAAGTTTTATTTTGACACATAAATTAAGAATTTTTGTTTGTAAAAATTTAAAAAAGTTGAAACTTGATGGAGACACAAAAATAAAAACATTTGAACTCTCCTTTTAAAAGTATAACATTTAGTTCCAAACTGTTGCGTACGTAAAGATATTTTTGAAAAATCTGGTGCGTAAAGATATTTGCAATAGAAATTTTATATAATCTCCAATTATGCAATACAAAAATTGAAAAATCTGGTGCGTAAAGATATTTGCGGTCTCCAATCAAACCCCTTCCTGCAAAAAATAATATTAAATAAATAAATCTGGTAGCAACGCACCGAAATTTTTTTAATCACCACCACATTTAATTAAAATTAAACAACCACCACTCATATCTCTAAATTTCAATTCTTACTACTCACGCACCGTCAGGATGCGCACTAATTTTTTTGGTGCACCAGCTGGAGATGCACACCAAATTATTTATTTTATAATTTTTTTTGTTTTTTATTTTTTGGTGTGCACCCTCAGGAAGCGCACCAAATATATATTTTTAGTTCTGTTCAGTTATAGTTGAAATTTTTGGACTAATTTTTTTTTCGTGTTCTATTTTATTTTGTTCTGTGATGTTTACAATTATATATACACATCAAATTTGACGGTGAATTTGTAGAAAATAAAGCACACTTGTTTAACAAATAAAATTTTGTACTAAATTTGAACTAAAAATTACTACAACAAATTATACGCACAATCTTAGCAGTGTTTTGTACTAAGTAAGTTGGCGCGTAAATTGCTACAAATTATACGTACACTCTGATCAATGTTTTATACTACCAATTATACACAGAACAGAACAAAACTAAACAAAACTAAAAAAACTAATATTTGGTGCGCTTCCTGAGAGTGCATACCAAAAAATAAAAAAATAATAATTTGGTGCGCTTCTCTAGCTGGCGCACCAAAAAATTTGGTGTGCACCTCCAGAGTATGTGGGTGGTAAAATTAGAAATGTAAAGTTTTGGATGGTGATTATTTAATTTGAAATTATTGGTGTGGTAACTAAAAAATTTCGGCAACATGCAAATCGAGAATGATGTAACACTGTTGAAAAATAATTTTTTTTCTACAAATATTATACACAAATAAATAGTAAAAATTTCTAAAAATAGTAAAATTTGGTCTCCAAGCACATTTTAATATAGATTGAATATCTAATAGTTTGGATCAACGGTTTGGACTTTGAAAATCAGAGAACCGAACCGTTTGTTCCTGAGTCCAGAAACAAACGTTTGTATATTAGCCATTCTCTATATATATATATGCTAACTACTTGCATAATATGCTTATCATATCATATTTTCTTTTTGCTCCATATAGAAAGAGTGAGTATCCATTTTGTTTTACTCTATATGCAGGAGCAAGGTTAGGTTTAATCAGATGTAGGCGGTTACGTTTAATCAGAAGTAGGCAGTTGCTCTTGAATTTAAAAAACCAATACTAACTCTATGTGAATATGAATTATTGTCTACCTCGATATAAGAAATTGTCTAGCCCTGAGCATTTTTGTCTACTCCACTTGACAAAAATTCTGGCTACACTATTGTATATATGCATAGAGCATATTCATTTAATTATTCTGTAATTAAGATCAATTAATTATCAAGACAAATCACACGTTATCAATTAATTTTAAATTTTGCAGATTACAGATTTATAAATATCATTAATTCATGGATTGTGCAATATAAGATAATTATTTCATTTTTTTTTCAAAATCATCGGCATTTCACATTGTGCGAAAATTTTACACAGTTTGGAACTTTTATGTTATACTTTTAAGAGGAGAGTTCACATGTTTTTATTTTTGTGTGTCTCCATCAAGTCTCAACTTTTTAATTTTCTAATAACAAAAATTTTAAAATTTATATGTTAAAATAAAACTTTTAGATATTTGTGATTTATATTAGTTTCTGGACATGCACATAAAAAATTATCACTCTTGAATTTTGGTTTTATATAAATCGATAAGTTGAAATATCAACGTTTAGAATTTATCCACATCGGTGTATTTTTGCAAACTCACGATACTAATCAAAATAAAATCAAAATGTCGTGATATTTTATGTGTACGTAGAGAAAAATAATATATATCATATCTAAAGGTTTTAATTTGATACGTAGAACCGTATTCTCTGCCCATAGGTGCATAGAAAAATCCTGCCCACCATTGAGTTTAGTTAATCTTTGCTTGACACATGGAATCCATTTTCTATCTCATTAATGAGGATTTTTTTTTTTAATTATTTGATTGTGGATGGATTTAAAAAAACTTTCTAAACTAATTAATTAATGAGAATCTTTTCTCCCTTCTTTCCTCGTATCTTCACCCTTCATTTCAGAACTAATTAAAAAAAAATCGTTAATCAAATTAATTTATATTTTTTCTTCTCTGTACTTGTACCCAACAAAAAGACCATGTTTTTTGGCCTATTATATTTTTACTTGTTTTTTTTGTGTGTGACGAGTTATTTAACATTTCCATGATGTTATAATTTAGATAATAGCTGGATATAAAATTGACATAGTCATATTGTTTTTTTTAATTATCATAATATTGATTCTATAAATGCTTATGTATTCTTGTCAAGTTTTGATTTTTGATTTTATTAAATATACAAATGCGGACAATTTGGTAGGTAGAGGTACATAGAAAGGAAAATATAAATTAATTTGATTAACAATTTTTTTTAAATAAGTTCTGACTTAAAAGATGAAGGGACGGAGAAAAGAGGAAAGGAAAGATCATCATTAATTAAATAGTTCATAAAGTTATTTTTTTAATCCATCCACAATCAATTACTTAAATAAACAGATTGTCATTAACAAGATAAAAGATGAAAGTTATATGTCAAGCAGAGATTAGCTAAATTTAATGGTGAGCAAAGGATTTGGAACCGAATCACCTGTCCACGTGTGAGGATAGAAAAATCCTACTAATAGAGTCCATTTGTTTATTCATCCATAATCTGAATAGTCACAATTGAAATAAATTTGGATCTCATGATCGCAAATCGAGTCCGATTGCCATCGGAGTTGTCTGATGTGCTTGAACAGTCGTGCGGGTTTCGCTCTTAAATTTGTGCACACAAATTTTAAAGTACATCAAACTACTCCGATGGTCATCAAACCCAAATTTGTTTCCATAACAATCGGACCCAAATCTTTAATTCTCCCTTAGGAAGTGGTACCTTGCCAGACTATTATTTCAACTTAAGAGAATTTTGGCACAGTTGTATATCTTATTGTGAAGAAAAATGCTTCTCATATTTACGGTAGTGTTCAAACTTCAAAATGTAGATAATTTAAGGAAAAATCATGGAAAAAAAACTACATTAAAACTCCATGTCAATTGTTACTTCTTACAATTAATGATGCCTTGACCTTAAAATAATGACAAAAGTTGGACGATTGCAAGAAAACAATGGAAACCCAACATCTATTTCTTTATTGCTACGGAGCGTAGAGAGTCAGGGTCATTGGCAGGGACGATCTGTGGCAGCTCAAGGTTTTGCGTCAACTCGTCTTTCGGAGTGGTACGGTGGTAAATGCAGTAAAGGATCAGCTGTGCTGCACTAAGCAAAGCGCCAAGACCATTCGGTATCTGCTCATGCAAGAAAAAGAAAATATAATTAGTAACTTAGTATCAATCAATTAAGGGTCAAGACCAATATTTTGAATCTCGTGTTGTGGCAGTCTTTTGCAAGATTTATGTTATAATGAAAAGTTAGTTTTTGCTACTTTTTTGAAATCAGTTAACTTCTTCTCTCAGCTTTTGTTACCACTTTCGTGAGTAGTCTATTGCTGGTGAAAATAGTATGGTAGATACAAATTATGTACTAGTAAACTTAGTTTCCCATTCAACTCAATTTGATTTAACCTCATTCATGTTGTCTGAGATGACTTTAAAGATTAACAAAAATTGACTGACTAAGATCCATGGTGCTGCAATGAACAACCCAATTTTAAATTTTATTAGAAAAATAAGACACTAACACAGGAAAGGTAGTTTACTAATATGAAAGGTACAGAGGTTTATCATACAATGCAACATTTTGATTTATACGGAGTTCAAAAGGCAAATTGAGAAGATATGGCTAACCAAGATGTAGAGATCAAAGCGAAGGAGAGAGTAAGCTGTCCAGCAAACACCATTTAGGAAGCTGACCAAGGATAGATAGAATGGCATGTGCTTAACACTCTTCGTCTGAATCACCATTCTCTGGTACAAAATGCAAAAAAGAGGGAAATTGTTAGTTATTCAAACTAAAATTTAGTCCAGATCAGCCTTCTCTTGACTATAGTTTTCTTATTCCAGAAAAAAAGTCATGAACAAATAGATGCTGCAACCAAGACTTCTTCTTTATATGTTGCATTTTTAAACTCATCATGCATCAACTATTGACAATGCACTTGTATTTGTGACACACATAAAATATGCAATTTAGATTATGTTTAATCAATTTATTGAGTGCATGCAGATACAGTTTCAATTTGGGTATTCGCAACTGGATGTGGATCATCTTAATTTGACTGAAGGAAGACAAAATATTATGGAGCATTAGGTGTAGCAAATTAAAACTTACAAGTACATAAATTGAACTGATAAACACAAAAAATAACAAACTGACATCTTCTCATGCTAAACTTCTGAACAGATTATAAAGAAAATCTCGGTACTAATCTGTCAACTTAGGAATGTAGTGTTATTATTTTCTCAGAAGACGTACTGATATGGTAGCAATACGAACCGACACATTTTTGCTGTTATCAATTTTAAGGCTGTTAATCAAGATCAATACAAAATTTTGAAATCAATTGTCTGATGTACTTGAACGGTTCGGATCAATTGTTTGGATTTTGAAATCGCAAAATTGACCTATAAAAAAAATGTGTCAAGATGTGTCAAAAAAATAGTGTAATTTGATCACTCCTCTGCATATAAATAAAGCTACAAATTGGCGAAATAATCACCCAATAGGCATGTGCAGATCAAAATTATGAGGTAATAATCAAACTTTGAGCAGTTCTGATAACACATTATAATTCAGATCTGGAAAGATTTGTACTGGGCTGAATTTCAGATTTCCTGATTTTGGGCTTTCAAAAGAGTTTGGCCTATCTATTTAATTTTACTTTTTTAATGGACTCTATTTTTCATTTCTTAGTTTTCAAACTAAGCCCAAATAACTTCGGTTCTCCGGTCCTTTTTTTTTCTCTCTTTAAATCCGGACACCTTCCTTTTCTTCTTCGTGATCCGCTGATCGCCTGATCTGCTCTTCCCAAACGATTATTTCTTTATAAACCAGTCTTATTTTCCAACTGAAGGAGCATTCTTTTTCCAAATGAAATAATATATAATTTAGAGCTCAATTGTATGCGGTATTGCGGTACCACCAAATAACCTCGTAAGATGGTTTCTATATGAAATCGGTGGATATAATAGACTTTTACCCAAAAAAAAAAAATTTCTCAAATAATACTTGCGATGTGGGAAAGCATATTTGATACTAATAACAACATATGATCCACCAACAGCTAATATTTGTAGAAGTATAATGAATATTTTCTTCTTTATATTTAAAGTATGTACGGTGGTATCCACATTTGAATCGAGATCTAGTGAAGTAACTCAAAAATTGGGTTTTGCATCGAGACCGTCTGATTCGAATCTGTAGCGCGAGATCCGAAGTAGAGCGCACACATTCCGAGCAACGAATTCAAATTCCGAGACAATCTTGAGCGACGGATTCGAATTGAACGGTCTCGATCGAAAACCCAAAAATTAGGTTACTTCAGGGGATCTAGACCCTCCACATTTCTCCTCGAAGAAGAAGAATAACAAAATTAATATTCTGGAACATTTCGCTGGGTGTACAGTGTACTATTTATTTTGGGTAAAGAAAATGCAGTGTACGTACACAGCTCACGCTGAAATTTTTATTTATAATATCATCTCAAAAAAAATAAACCAAAACATCTATGTTTTCGGAGACTCTACCCGGACTGTTTTGGCATTCTGCGGCCTCAAACACTGAAGTCCGCACAATACCGATGCGGCCCTAGTCAGGTGGCTGCACAATGCCCCTGCAGCCCCATTGGTTTTTTGGTAAGTGCTTTGAAATTTGTGCTAAAACAAAAAAAAACCATCTACTTTCTTTTTGGAATTTGTGTTAAAACCAATTCGGTTAAATAAATTTTGTGCTAAAACTAAAAAAAAAAGCTACAGAATGCCTGAGCGTAGGGGTGAGTAAATCGCTCGTAACTCGTAACTCGCTCATAACTCGCTCGCTAAATGCTCATTAACAACTCACTCATTAACAACTCGCTCATTTACTTAATGAGCCGAGCATGAGCATACCCCAACTCGCTCATAACTCGCTCATTAGCTCATTAAGAACTGAGTTACATAAATCCTGCCACATATAATTCCTTGGTTCTTTTTTTTTGTAATGGCCCAAGAAGCAAGTTTGAAGCATGCATGCTATAGGATCGTTGGGTTAAAGAAAAAAGGCCCCAGAACCATCCGTAATATCCATTAACATATTAACTACAAGCCCAGACCCAGCTACTATAGCTTGAAGTTTTGAACGGGAGTGAATAATAATGAATATTATTTGGTTTTGAACTTTTAGCTGAAAATTTTGGAAAGTTTTCGGCGCGGCTACAAAATCTCATAACTCGGCAACTCGCTCATTAACAACATGCTCATTAACAACTCGCTCTAACTTGCTCATTAATTAAGCTAATGAGCCGAGCATGAGCATACCCTAACTCGCTCATGCTCGCTCATTAATCAGCCCTACCTGAGCGGGCCCGAGTAGATTTCGAATTTCCTCAAAACCGGAGTGTTTTTTTTTTTTTTTTTGATATAAATAAAAATTTCGGCAGCTCACGCGCTCAACATATGTGAGGTTAAGCGTACATCCAAGCATAAAACACCATCTATTACACGCTTTTAAAATCCAATTACTGACCTTTAACTTTAAAGCTTACTTCTTCTTTTTTGCCAAAAAAAGGAAAAAGGTGACATGATCTTTCCTTTTTCAAATGTTAATTTTGTAATTATGAATTGACAAATAGTTGTACCATTATCAAAATGACGAAAATCGTGGATGTGGCTAAGGACCTTGTAACCATCTTTTGAAATGCTAGCTGTAATTCTAGATCATGATATCTTTTCTACTATATTAATTTACGCGTTCCAATCAGGTCATAACAGCACTTAGATAAATGCACAAAATATGATTATTTACAAACCAAAGCCCAGATCAATGATCTCAGTCCATGCAAATATGGTTTCTACATCCTTTTCTCTCTTTACCATATTCATTGTTTTTCATTCTAAATCTGTTTTCACCTCAGCCAGAACAACGGGTAAGCAATTAACTGGATTTAGTAGTGATCTAATCCACCGAGATTCTGTAAATTCCCCCTTATTCAACCCTTCTCTTAGCCACCATGACCGGTTTCGAGCTTCCAGTCCATCGATCTCATACACGGTTCAACCTTCTTCGACGAGCCATCTTATCAACAGGCAAAACATCACGAGCATCATTTCAGTTCGGTCTCGCGTCTTCTAATTTTGAGTACCTCATGACCATTCAAGTTGGCACACCATCTCAAAGCATTGTTGCAATTATTGATACAGGAAGCGATGTTGTCTGGACCAATCGCTGCTCATACCGCAAATCTTACAAACAAGATGCTCATGGTTTTTATCCAAAGAACTCATCTACCTTTCATGGACTCGAGTGCAACTCAGACTCATGCCACTTGCTTGACTCCCCTGAAAGGAACTGTAGCAAAGAAATTGATAGCTGCAGGTATAAGCTGTGGTACGGTGATGGGTCCCTTGTCTATGGCTTGCTAGCCAACGAAACCTTTGCTTTCAACACATCAGATGGACGGCACGTAAAAGTCCCTGAAGTCACATTTGGATGTTCTGATATGTCAAATGGTACGTTCGATGATAGCCACGCAACAGGGATAATTGGGCTTGGTGGGGGACCTTTATCGCTTGTCACTCAACTCGGTCCCTTGTTCGGCTACAAATTTTCCTATTGTTTTGCACCTTACACAACAAATGGTGCTTCTGGCAAGCTTAATTTTGGCTCCAATGCTTGTTTTCTGGACCACATGTGCAGTCTACACCTCTTATTAAGACTCCATTACTCCCGTCGACTTTCTTTGTTGTGCAACTCTCGGGAATCACTGGTGGGGGGCATGGAACTAGAACCCCATGGCAGTAACATCGTCCTAGACTCCGGTACCACTTTAACATACCTTGATCGAAAGCTGGTACAACCAATATTGGAGAGAGTAAAAAACATGATCCATCTACAGATTGTTAAGGATCCAAATTTTGATCTTTGCTTTAAGACTGATTTGAACAATTCAAAGGTTGAATATCCGGATATCATTCTTACTCTCGGCACAGTAAAGATTAAATTAGGGCCAGAAAAAGCATTTGTTAATTGGGAAGATGACAAGAGGTGCCTTAACATTGTTACAAGTACTACAGGGTTTCAAATTCTTGGAAATTTAGCCCAGCAAGAATTGCATGTTGGTTATGATCTTCAAGAGCAGAGGGTCTACTTTGCATCAACCGATTGTACTCGGCTTTAAATACCTCTGTGATTATAGTATCTGATATATGTACAGTTTTTTATTTTATTTTTAAGCTCAACATCTTTTTTTCTTTTTTTTCTTTTTTTTTGGGTCTGGCATTGCAATGACAATGTTTATTGCGACTTCGTCTCTTTTTTTCTTCAATAAGTATCGAGTAATTATATTGTCTCCGCATCACATTCTCCAGTTTCCGACCTAATTCCTTTCACACATTTTTTATGTTCATTTTTTTTTTCTCCATTCAATGTTATCCATATTTCTAACTATCAGGAATTTTGCAAATAAACACAAACATTTTCTATTTAAATTTCTCTTTCAAATGAAATTAATGATGAAGTACTTTTAGATTTTTTTTGTCAAACATATATTTATACCTAGTCATGCAAGTATAAATAGTATGAAATATTTGATATTAAAATATGGAATCTGTTACAATCACTTGACACATAAACTATGCACACATGCATATTGAGGTATAAATATTTGCAGTATTGATATTAATAAATTCAAACGTCATCCAGTGTATGGAGAAAAAAATTAAAATTTTATAGAATATGTTATGTACAAACACTTGACACACAAACTATGCACACTTGCGCATTGAGATATAAACACTTGTTATATTTGATATTAATATTTTCAGAAGTCATCCAGTGTCATATGAAGAAAAAAAATTGATAGAATATGTTATGTACAAACACTTGACACATAAACTATGCACACTTGCATATTGAGATATAAATATTTGCAACATTTGATATTAATACTTTCAGACGTCATTCAGTGTCATATGGAAAAAAATAAAATTTGATATAATATATTAGGTACAAACACTTAACATATGAATTATTCACATTTGCATGATGATGTATAAATACTTGTAATATTTGATATTAATATTTTTAAACATCATCTAGTGTCATATGTAAAAAATACTTGCATGACGCGCGATGAATAAATACTTGCATGACGAACCCGAAAGTACATCAATCATCATGGATCTCATTTGAAGGAGAAAATCGCATAGAAGACGTTCGTAATTTAGATTCACAAAATTTCTTACATATCCTAAAAATATTGACGAGATTGAACGAAGAAAAAAAAAACACACATCTAAGAACACATATGGTCTCCTCATATAGTTTGAGTGATCTCCAGGTAGTTATGGTGGGGAATGTTAAAGGATTTGGTTGGAGGGAACATATTTACGTAAAAATTGTTCACCTCGTAAGTATAAATACTTTTGTGGATAGGGTTAAATAGTTTAGAATGACAATATTAATACTTTTAGAGAAAAAATCCAGTGCTAGAGCTCTGCGATTCTGAGTGGTCCCTAGATAGTTATGGTACGGGAATGTTTTGGGGAATTTTACTGCAGGGACAATTATGAGCTTATAGTATAATGTTGATATAGAATTTCAGAAAATTTGAAGAAAAAAAAAACAGGCAAATAGTTATAGAATTTCAGAAATCCCTGTATGGTATTCGGCTCGGTTACTCAAATAGTATTGGACCGTTTTGGGCCTTTTTTAATTAAATATATTGGGCTCAATCCATTCTGCAAGAATTTTGAATTAGCAGTACAAATTTGAGACTGGATGACGTCTGTTGAAGTTCTTCTAAATCTTCCTTTTGTAGGTTATGGTTGAGAGCTCAATTAAAGGAGTGACATCCCAAAATTGACAAGAAAAAAAGATGGTACGTACACTTCGATCTGATTTTTGTATTTTCATGCAATTCCTACCTATGTTATTTTGTGTCCTTATTTTGATTGGGTGAAGGTATTTCCTACTAACATATGAAATTGGATGACTAATTGTACTTTATAAGGCCTTTTTATTAGTCTGGTCCAGGCACCATTGTGGCAATTATTTAAATTGTTCTCTACACTTAGGCTTCTAGGATTTTTAAAAATCTTAGGTTGAGATGTAGTGGGTATGAATCAAAGACACTCCTCCCAGAAACGGAGTCCAAGGGCAACTCCTAAAGCGAGAGCCGAGAAGCCTACATCGTGTAAGGGTGTGCTCTCCGGCAAACGGCGGCCATGATGGGTCTCCGACGAAGGCGGACTCCTCGGCCAGATCCAGCGAAGTGGGAAGGGAGAGAGGGGGGAGAAAGGAAAGGAGCGTAGAGCTGTAAAGAAGATTGTTGATGGATAAGAAATCGCAGCAAAGGAATAGTGGACCATGTCGCGTGAACAAAGAGAAGAGAAAAAGGAGGAAATGGTGGTTTTTTGGAAGAGGGAGAAACGGTAGAAGTTTCAGAAGAGAGGAGGCTAGAACTCTCCCGAGACAGCAAAAACGTTGGAAAAGCGGGGGAAAAACTCTTTCACTAAAGGGGGGCCCGTCTGTCATCAATTCTATAGAATTAAAAATATATCTATAGATTTGAAAAGGAGGCGTTATACAATTTGAAAAGGTAAATCTCAACGTACTTCTCTAAATCAAACAACACATGTAAGTAAATCCCAACTAGATTACTCAAAATAGTACAAAAAAACAACAGTAAGTGTACAAGGTTTGTGATGAAAAAAAATGGAGAGAGGGTGATGATCATCTAATCATCACTAGCAGTGGGAGGTGAGCGGTTGCAAATGCGAATCTGGACATAGGCCCCGACTTGAAATATGACTAAAAACAAGTCGCACCTGTTTTGGACCTGGTAATCCAAACAAACAAACAGATATTAGTTTTACAATGCACTAAATATAAATATATACAAGTTTTTTTTATATTTATCTTTACGTTTTGACTAACCAGCATATACAAGTTCTTCTGGATAATCACAGTTGTGAGCCAAATAAGAGTGTTGGCTAATCCGGCCAGAATGAGCAATATAGGAATATTGCTGGTGTTCATTGTCCTCCATGCTTCAATCTATTATATGAGATATAAAATTTTATTTTTATCTGCATTTGTTTGGGCTTTAGCGAATGCGTAAAGAAATAAAATCAAAGAAAATGGAACTTACCAGTGCTGGGAATCTGGAAACGTACATCACAATGCCTGAACAAACACAGGTTCATCCAACCACTTGAAGTCTTATATTTAGGGTATGGACCCAGCAAAAGCCCAAGCCACCAATACGCTGATCGATACCACTTCTACCGCAACCATGATTAGAAATGTGATCTATTTCGGCCCAAATGAGAACAAAAGCAAAAGCAAGGTTATCAGGCCCGAAAGATCATATCAAAGTTCAAACCCAGAAAAAAAAAATTAATCACCCGATTATTTTTAAGGCTCAATATCAGAAAATGCTAAAGTTCAACTGTGCAAATCGGTCTAGTTCAAAGCCTATTAATTTTTTTTTTCTAATTTCTATATATTTTTGTCATCCATTAAATCTTTACAAACCCAATATCAAACAATTCATTGCAAATATGTCCCGCTTAAAGCCCAATAAATACCAGCCCACTGTTGATTAACATTAGAAAATATTGATAAAACTAGAATAAAATATTAGTAAAATGGAGGGTGTGATATTAGAAAATGTTGATTGCGGTTTTTAATTTCGAGTAAAAGTAAATACTATAAGATTGCCTTTATAACCTTGATATGGAATTACAATTTCAATTAAAATTATATAAAATATTAACTTTGTAAGATTGTTAAATTAATTATATATTCGAAATATTTTATAATTTGTAATTGGTTTTATGAATATGATATAAAATTGATTGAAATATAATTACTAAAATCGTTGATGTGACAAAAAAAGTTATTGGTTGTAATTGTAAGAATGAAAATAATCTAATAAAGTTATAAAGGCAAATATTGATCCAGAAATTGAAAAAAAAAAATATATCTAAAAACAAATAAGAAAAATTAGGTGAGATGGTTTATGATTTGTGTGGAGAAGGAAGAGATAACCTCTCCATTATACAGCACCTACGGCTGAGACATGCATATTTGTTTTGAAACACCAACAATTATTATTTTGGTTTTCTCCAAAATCTAATAAAGAATACGGAAGTGTAAAATCTTTTAGTTTATAACATCAAAACATATGTCAAGTCTATTGTAGTGTTTAATTTACTATAAATCCTAAATATAGAAGCTTGAAGTGGCATAATTTGTGCTTGTTCACACAATGTATTCAACAAGCATTAAAAGCATTTACATACTTACAAAAAATGTGAGCTAGGAAGTTGAATTAATAAAATGCAAATTTATAAGAAGAGGGACCATTTATTGAGTGATACATCATAATAATATCATTTGTTAATTTAATTTTGACCATTTCAAATAATAAAAGTGAATCTTTATCTGGTTTAATATAAAAGAAAGCAATGTATATGTGTTAAATTTAATTATATTTAGTTTTAGTACAAGATAAGATCAATATGTTGGAAAATCAATAGCTGGATGAGTCAATTCCTAGGTTGACTTTTTTCATCTTATACCAAAATTGGCCTCAAAAGTTACCTTTCAACGGACCAAAATTGGAAAACCTGTTTGCTTAATTGTATCACTTTATTAGCTATAACTTTTAATCAATAAAAAATAAAACCGACATTAAATCTTTAGAAATCTATCATGTGAACAGCTTAGAAACATAGACGGAAACGGATCTATTATTTATATGGCTAGTCAAGTGTCCGTGCGTTGTAACGGAAAATTAAATATTGTTTTGATCATTTTTTCAAATGTGATTAATTTTTATTTGATTTCTTCATCATGTATTAATTACTAACAAGAGCAAATGATTACTTTAGAGCTTGATAATATATTATTTGTGAAGATAATTAATGATAAGATACTAAACTTGTCAATTTAAAAGAGAAACTTTCTTACCAATCAATTATGTATTGAAATTCAAACAATTATGCTTGCTTGTAAGAAGAAGCATATTTTTGCATAGTGACCCCTGCATATTTGCTTAACATTATTTGTCTCACCAATTTCAATTTTGAAACAGTGGCTTAATGGATCAAGATTAAATAGAGAATCATATGGTTGTGCTATGCTCACTGGTGTACAACATCAGTGCTTTACACATATTCATCGTTGTCTAGTATCTGTAGTTGCAGAACAAATTAATTAGAGTTCAACAGCTTGTCCCAATTTCATGGGGTCACTCAATCTCCAATCTTGACGATTGCACAACTTCCTTTTTCTCTCATGGTATATGGCATGGCTAGGCTACATTGCAACATTATCCACATGATTCTAAACATTTTTTTTGTTTTTATATTTTTTTATGAGTTGCTAGGGTGTGTTTTTGTCGACTAACAAAATAGATCTTGAATCAATCAGTCATGCATTGTTCAGTGTCTGGTCCAAGTCGTTTGATACGCAATGAGATTTGTGCAGATGGTTGAAATTAGTGTACATGTAAAATTCACTCGCACTAATCTTGATGCAAATTAGACAATTTAGATCAGACAACATATGAATTTTGGTCTGATACCAGTTGAAAACCCCGCACTCCCGTCATGCATTGGTTATAGCCATATCAGAAGATGATATATGATTCTAATATTATGTCATCAATATTTATACATGTTATAATTATGTCAACACATAGAGCAACAAAAATCATAACCATCTTTTGGTTTAGTGACAAAAAACAATGTTATTTATATGAATGTTAGATATTCAATACAAGGGCGGAGCCAGACTTGCGAACTATAGGACTCAAATATATATGAGGTTCAATCATATGGTTTTTTTTGGCGGAGAATGAGATCAACTTTATAATTCATAATATTTTAATCTAAATTATATAAAAAATCAGACACAATACAAATTTTTTTTTAAATGGAGGTCAATGGATCGCCATTGCTTCTTCTACATCCGCCAATCTGATTCAACATTGAGATGTAAAATTTCTTGTAAATATTTAAAGGTGAGAAATTTATCCTCTATTTTAATCTTAATTTTTTTTTTTATCTCATGAACACATAATTCTTTGTATATAAGGTATCGCCAAAACCTTCCCATAATCTTTAGACCAAATGCAGTAACATAAACATTTTGAGATATGATTCACAGCCTTTTTTATTAATTTAAAACTTTATATATATACAACTTAATTATCACCTTCAACATATCCATCCAAATGTACCCTTGTCATGAAATTAATTGATGGCGCGCAACTCATTGGATACGATCATATCATCAAACCATTCCTATTATGTAGTTTCGTAGACAATTTAATTAATTTTACTCAAATGTGATCTGATCATGTCATCATTTTTTGTTGTGATATTATATATTGTATTCTTTAGTAAAGAAATATCATTGTCTTGTTATTATCTCTGAAATATCATTCTTTATCATTGTCTTGTTAATCTTGTTTTAACTATAAAATATTTGACCAAGAAATACCATATACTTCGAGCCAACTTTTACAAAACAAAATAAAATGTGGATATTAAACCAATAAACTTTGAAATCAATTCAATTCAGTTGTAAAACAACATTTTCATCCATTGTGGATATTAATAGTTAGATGACTTGACCTCTAACCTTTATAAAAAAAAAAAAAAAAACAACATTTATATATCTAAGTAATATTAAATAAATTATATAACAACATGTAGTATTTGTTTTTCTTGGAGGTTCTTCACGGTCTGGTACAGGCATTCGTTTATGGGCGTAAATTCAATTCCCATATCCTTCAGTCTCTGGTTATTGAATCTAAATCCTGTATTCCTTGGACCCTTCTCGTCCTTGCATCTGTGTTTACACATACAGTTCATGATCATCCATTTAACTTTTAGCTCAATTATATATGCATGCTAATTAAATAACAGTTTTGATAAGTTCATATAAATTACCTTATTGGAATAGGGTATTCAGGAAACAGCTCAGCAAGCATTCGACACAGCTCTCCTCTATGCAAGGTGTTATTAGCACAAATATACCTTCCTTTTGCCTCAGGTGTCTCATATAACTTCACATGCACTTTTGCCACATCCATCACATGAACATATGCTTGTGAAGCATTCACATATGTCTTTGACGAGCCGTTTAGGTATTTTAATATGTGCATGGTGCTAGCATTCACGGTCGGTTGTAACAGCGGCCCGAGTACAAGCACCGGGTTTATTACCACTAGGTCTAGTCCCCTTTCTCTTGCTGCCTCCCAGGCACCTTGTTCTGCTACTGTCTTGCCATAACAATACCAATTCTGCATGGTTTAATTAAATTGTTAGGATAAATTATATATATTTCAATGTCAATGGTTAATTGTCTCATAGATTGTAGTTCCAGAGATAGAGAGTAAATAGGATTCAAATTTTTTACTAGGTACATTTGTGTTCTTGCAGTACTCAAGGTCGCTCCAGCATGTATCGTCAATTAATGAACCGGGGTTGTAATGAGGGTTCATGTAGACAGAGCCTATAGAGGAGGTGAATAGGACACGTCGGACCCCTACATCAGCCGCGGCGTTAATCACGTTCCTTGTTCCCTTCACTGCCGGTTCAATCATTTGTTCCTGATTATTACATTTGGAATTTAAACGTTAAAGAATGTTATAAATTGCTTAAGCACACCTGCACATGAGAGGCCTACTAAATGATCCCTACCCAGTTATATTAATTGTAGTACAAACAGTGACCCAGAGTGTGTGTGTGTGTGGTGTGTGGGGGGGGGGGGGGTGGGTGGGTGGGGAGGAGGTGAAGAGGGAGGGAGGGGTTGTAGAAGGCAATCCTCCATAATGGAAATGAAACCTAAATAAAAGTTAAAAATTAATTTATTGGCTGAGGAAACAATATTCCTCTTAAGAAAAGAGGCCAATAATGGCATTGATGGATATATGGAAACCTAATACAGTAATTAATGCATAAATAATTAATTTGCAGCTTTACATACAGGATCATCAGTGACAGGAGAAGCAGTGTGGAACACTCCTTCACACCCGGCAAATGCCGCCCTGAGACTTTCAGTGTCTAACAAATCTGCTCGCAAGAGCTTAAGCCGGTCTTTTGCTCCTTCAAGCGACCACAAGTGTGCATTCTTCAGATCACCTACCATGTTCATAAAATTTATCCTTCCTTAACAAAAATGGTCTCTAATTTAGACACAAAAGGTTTTGATACGTAAAAGCAAATGCGCACCTGGATTACGCACGGTGCCTCGAACAGTGTAGCCTCTCTCGAGGAGGAGTTTTACAAGCCAGGATGCCATGAATCCACCAGCTCCAGTGACACACACAATGTGGCTGGGAATGGCCTTTGTCTTTAATGTCATATCTTTTGAAGTTTGTTAATTACTTTGTGTGGAGAGGATGGCAATTAGAAAGAGAGCTAGAGAGAGATGATGCAAAGTTTGTTGAGGATGGCTGGAAATGAGAAGTTGCTTGAGACACAAGGACATATGCATGCCTATTTATAACCGCGAATGTGTTATATATCCTCTCCATTTGATCCTGAAAATGGATACGTACCGTTACTTTTTTAAAACTCTATCAAGCATAACCGTGATTAATATAGTTAAAACTATTTAATTTGGACATTAATGTAAAATATGGAATGTGAACATATATTAATATATCAAACTTAAAGAATAATAATATTCACATTATTGATTGATAGGTTGAACTGAATAATTATCAAATAAGATAATTAATGATTTTTTCTATATTTATTGAAGGATTTAATCCCGAATACAAAGCAGACTGAACCCTCTCTTAATACTCCATCAAATTTCAACGTTCAAGAGAGACAACTTACGTTCATGTACGCATGCATCTGTAATTTTCCAGTCCCAAGACAACCTACTCAAGACTCTCCACAAGGGGCAACCAAATTAGTGGTTGAGAAGAGGTCTGTTCTAACATGTCAATGTCATTAGTTGTTGGCTATATTACCATTGACCAAGAGCCAGTAAATATAATTAGGAAACAAAAGAAATTAAAACTGATTCCAGTTGTATATTCTTGTAAGCCACACCTCAGGCAAGAATAAGACCAATTGACTCGGTAAGAAATTAAGCTTAATTAATTAATTAATTATAAGTATATATAGGATCATTTCCAAAATCCAAGAATAAGACCACTTCAGGCAAGAATAAGACCAATAGAAGTCCAAGACGTGTTGATCAGGACTGATTCACTTTCCTAAATTCGTACACCAATGGAATCGCGCTAGCCATACCTTTTTTTAATGTATAAAGCAATTAATTATTAACTCAACTACTACTAAATATATCTCATGTACGTATAATATTCAAATTGCATCAAGCACGTGTATGCCTCAATTGGAAGACCAACCCACACTATATATATAATTATATATAGAGTAGAACTAGGGTGTTCCTAAGCTCATGACCAAGTCTCTTGTAGCACTACTAGAATTCTGGTTTTTTGCATGGGTAAAATTTGGCTTGTTGCATGGGCTTACCCATGCAACAACCCCCAAAAATGTCAGTTGCATGGGCTACCGTTGCAACAAGTACCCATGCAACAACCCCCGTTGCAACTACTCAATTTCCGACTTGTTGCATGGGTTACCCATGCAATAACTTATGGAATACTTGTTGCAACGGTGTGCCCATGCAATAAGTACCCATGCAACAAATCTGATACAGGAAATATTTGCAACGATATAGTATTGAGTAGTTGCATGGGTAAAGTGCGTGGGTCCCATGGAGTATTTGCAACGATAGAGGATTGAGTAGTTGCATGGGTAAAGTGTGTGGGTCCCATGGATTAGTTGCAACGATAGAAGAGTGAGTAGTTGCATGGGTAAATAACATGGGTCCCACATGGTTAGTTGCATGGATAATTAACCTATTAGTTGCATGGGTAAAGAAGGTGGGCCCCACCAGGTTATTTGCAAGGATATTGTCTGGGCCCCATATTTGTATAGCTTTTCCGATGCAAAAAATTGTCATTCCTGAAAAAAAAATTCAGGCCCAATTCTATAATTCACCCCGTACCAATTTGGTACCTGTACCGATTTGGTACCAACCCATAAGCAACCAAGAAATCTTTTACATTACACATTAAAACATAATAAGAACAACAACACAATAAAACATAGAGAGTAACATTTTAATTATCATTAATCATTATAGTAAATTCAAGCTTTCCTTGAAACATCAGACCAAAAAGGATTGCAACCACATAACTATAAATAACTTGTTTCTATAAACAAAATATATGCACAACCAATCTCCAAAAAATCTACAAATAGAGACAACCTTTTATAGCTGCACTGTACTATGTATAACAGTGATAATGGTTTACAACACCCCATTATCACAGCTGCCTTTCTTCCCCGAACCACTCGATGTCAGACCTAGACATGTTGTCACCTCTTTTTCAGATTGCACATTGACGAGTGCTTGGAAAGTTCTTCCCCCATTTGATTATATCAAATCAAGCACCTAGACCCTACATATACAACATTAGCATATAATGGAAGTTAATATTGATAATACATTGTAGAAACACTCGAAAAGCATTAAAATAAGCATAATAGGTATATCTTCATAAACCTAGGCCCTACACATAAAAAAACAGTTTATCTTCATAACATAGGACTAAATGGTAAAATAAGTATATTTTTATTCTTAGTTTATCTTCATAACATAGGACTAATTGATAATTATCAGTTTATCTTCATGCATCTAGCTAGAACATATTTTTAAGTATGATATCTAAAAAGCCACAAACAAGGAAATTTCATGATACAACATATGTTCTTCAAAAAATTAAAAAGATTCCAACTTTTGAGGGCCCAACACTTTAATTGTGATTTCTGTGTAAAATTTAAATCAACTAGATCCAGTAGAAAACCTTGAGTTTACAAAAGTTACCTTTACAACTCCAGCTATGGTGATGGGGAGGAGCGGAGGAAATCAGCAGAGGAAATGACCATAACCTGAAATTGAAAAACAGTAGCACTGTTGGCTTTATCAAAAAAAAAACATAAACCTGCTACACTAGTTTGGACCCAAATAGCATGCTATCCAAATGAGCAAAGGGTGATCGAATAAATAAATAATCAATTTTCTGTTATTTTTACATACTCTCTACGTAGAGACTGGATGACTTTTTTCAAAACAATATGTATATTCATAAATACCCAAGGAAGCAGAGATATACACTTTCGGTACCTTATGATTTGAGTTACAAAAAGAGAAATGGCATATTGCTGTAATTATGACATGTAACTATGAATCTATGATTAATCAATAAAGTAGCATGCAACTATATATAATTTAAAAAACACAAAGTGATGACCATACCTGTACATGTTCATGCAAAAACTTTATGTAATTTATTGTTTCGAGCAGTACTGATGCTGTGTCCGTCTGATAAAGGAAAAGAAACAACGAAATAAAAAAACAGTGACCGAAATTAGATGAAATTTTGAAATCAGCAATTATCAGAAATTATTACTCATCTAAATCAGAATTAGCTAATTTCAAAGTTGGACTGAATCGCAAAACATACCAAAGCTTCACCTATTCTATATTGCATGTGAACCTCCATATCCTGTCCAAAATCCAAAAAATTACAAAAATTAAAAATTAAAAATTAGGTTGAAAATAAAGAAAAACTAGACTATAATCATAATAGACATAATTAGGGAACAATGGGTCAGATGGATCTGCAAAGATATGCCAAGAATTATAGGGAATTCCAATACCAAATCCAAACTCTACAAAATTAAAAAATAGATAATTATGCAGAATTATAGGGTCCGAAATGTAATAATACACTTTCTGGTAAATATAAAAGTTTGATTCCCAGTGATTTTGATGATTTGTATACTGTGGGTCTATCAAACCAGTTAGTGGTAAGCCAAACAAACCAAACCCATGCTAATACCAACATGAAAACCAAGCAAAACTCAATTAATATCCAATTGGTACCCAAAAGTGCCCCAAATACCCTTTACCAGTAAATGATTCTTGCTGGTTAAACCAAGTCAAGTCTGGTCAAACCAACGGTGCATCGGTAATATGCTCAAGGGCATGGATTTCCTTTAGCAATCTTTTGTCCATATTTCCTCCACTGGCACCCATCATAATGCCTCGCCTCACCTGTTTAAAGTGAAAATCACTTATCACTTGTTGCCAAATTAGATGAAAATCACTTATCACTTGTTGCCACGGTTGCAAAATCAGATGAAAATCACTTATCACTTGTTGCCACGGTTATAATTGATAACAAATTCACAACGATAACAAATTCACAAAATTTGAGATGTTAAGGATCTTCCAAAGATTAACTTAAAATATGAGATATCTCAGGGGATGCGAATTCTGACCTGAAGTTGGTTTTTCTTCTTTAGGGGCAGTTCTCTAATATATGAATTAATTAAAATTGCTTTGTTCCCAGAGATGAGCAAAATCAGACCTGAAAAGAGATGAGTTGAAATTAATCATGGTTTCGGACATTAATTAAATCTCCAAGAAGTCCTACGATGGTAAAAAGGGTTCAAAAAATGAATAGTTCTTCTACTCGAGAAAATGAAAGCTGGCAATTGACTTGAAGAAGACGGGTACGATAATTTTACCTACAATTGCGTCCGTAGAGCAAATGAAGGCTGAGCGCCAATCTGGTGAGAGAGCGCCGAGCGGAGACGGACAATGGAGCGATCGACGAGCTAGAACCCTAGCACGGTGCTGGAACCCTAGCTCGGTGGACGGCTTCCAATCGACGGAACTACGGCTCGGCGCTGGAACCCTAGCTCTGAAGCCTGTCCGCGCTTGATTTTGATCGGAACCGTTGAAATAGGAAAGAGTATCGGTCATGTGAGAGAAGAAAGTGGAGAAGGGGATCGATCGGGAGAAAATGAAAATTGAAAGAAGAAGGCGGCTGGGTGAAAGGCAAGACTTAGGAATTGATAGAGGAAGGCGGGGACTTGGGAAAATTAGAGGGAAAAGCGAATTTGCTGAAAAAAAAAGTAGGGGGGAACACGAAAAAATTGGAGGGGACGTGAAAAAATTGGAGGGATGTGAAAATGAGCTGGTGACTAAATCCTCTCTGGATGTAACGGGAGAACAGAAAATTTGGAAAGTACAGATTTTTTAACAAAGCAGTTTTAGCTTCAAGCAATGTGTTAAATATATTGGACGCTAATTAAATTACATAGGTTGTGTGTTGGATAAAATCAAAACTGCTCTGTTAACAAAAACGCCTCAAATGAAGACATCAGGACCATTCATTATCTATCGGACAGCTTGAAGCTTGATAATTAATAATTAGGTAATGCATATACACCAGATAATATGAAAAAAATAATGCTTGATTTTTTTAAAATTAATTACATCTTCTATGACCAAATCATACTAATAATTGTCAATTTTATAGACCTTTATCAATATTTGCCCCTTCAAATTTAACAAATATTTGTGAACCGTTCATTTTCATGTAAGCAATCGACGGTCGATCTGCAACGAAATGATTCCAAATTTGTTTTCAAATGATCAAGAGAAAACATTGAACACAACCAACATAAAAGTTTTGAAGCTTTGTCGTGTCTGAGCTTCGATCCGACGTGAAGTGTTTATATCCCTTCGATGTTTCGACATTTCCTCGACTGGATGGATAGGTAAATATAAATAAATTTTCATCAAACTTTGCTGCAATAGAATAAATTCAATAATCTTTAATTTCAACGGTTCCGATCGAGCATCGGGCGATATTTTTCCGCGCGCCTTCATTAACTCACAAGGCTAGAGTTTATCAACTGTGTTCATAAACTCTAGCCTTGTGAGTTAATGAAGGCGCGCGGAAAAATATCGCCCGATGCTCGATCGGAACCGTTGAAATTAAAGATTATTGAATTTATTCTATTGCAGCAAAGTTTGATGAAAATTTATTTATATTACCTATCCATCCAGTCGAGGAAATGTCGAAACATCGAAGGGATATAAACACTTCACGTCGGATCGAAGCTCAGACACGACAAAGCTTCAAAACTTTTATGTTGGTTGTGTTCAATAGTTTCTCTTGATCATTTGGAAACAAATTTGGAATCATTTCGTTACAGATCGACCGTCGATTGCTTACATGAAAATGAACGGTCTTAAATTATTAACTCAATTTTAAGAGGCAAATAATGATGAAATTCTATAAAATTGACATTTATAAGTATGATTTAGTTATAGAATACGTGAAAAAGTAGAATTTTTTTTTTTTTTTTTTCATATTATTTGTTGCACAATTATTACCTATTTTATATATTTGCAAATCAGAACCGTTTGATGGGTGATGAAGAGTCCTGATTTCAAAGGAGGTCTCCATTTTAAAGGTTGTGTGTGGGAGTCCATATTCTCTATGGTAACATAATATTTCTGTTTAGATCCGCCTTGGGTGAAATACAATGGATCCTTCAATATTCGTGTGAAATTTGATCAGACGGTTCCGATCTAAATTGGAGAAATTATGTTACCTCAGGTGATATGAATTCGTGTGTAGATGTATTTAGGTAAATTCGATACAGAGAGTTGAACTCCAGGGACTTGGTGTTTTCTTTCAAAATTAAATAGAAACCCTCTCTTTCAAAACCAAATCGAAACCCCTCTCTCTCAACTCTAAGCAAACACGATTGGAGCTCCTTCAAAGCCAACCCCAATTGCTTCTTCTCCAGTGCTCACTGATCCGATCCCACCCCACCTGTCAAATCCCATGCACCGCCGCCATTCCTTCTCCTTGTCGGCCTCGATTTCTCTACACTCAACTCAAACTCCGCCGTTATTCCTTCAAGCGCTACCGGCTGCTCTGGATATCTTCATTATAAGGAGCTAATTAACAGAGCGATCATTCCCCTCAAAGGTAAAGTAATTTACCATTTTTCATCAGTTTGTTTTATTGTTTTGAATTTGTTATTAATACTCTTAATTTAGTGTCAGTGTTCAATTCTCATTTCCACGCATAGTAGTATATAATTCAATTAGTTGGTATTCTTGTGATGAAGCTGTTTGTGAAAATGAGTGAACAAAAAAAGGAATAAATACATGGTTTGTTTGATTTCATGCTCACCACACTTGACCCATGCAGGAAATAACCAACCATACACCAATAACTTATCAAGAAAAAGTTTACAGAAAAGTTTACAGAACTTGTTCATGACATCAAACATAGAAGATGAAATTGAGAGTCAAGCAAATAACCCCTTAAATGATGAAATTAAGAGTCCAATTTATTTCAATTCGATCGATCTAGGGTATAGTGTTTCTCATGTCTTCATGGCAGGCTCTGGATGCTCAATGCTGTACCATGAGAGAATTTTCTTTTCTATTTTTCATTTTGCAATAAACAAGTCAAAAGTTAATTACAATATTTTTTATAACATTGAATATTTCTCAAATTTGCAATTGGTCAGGATAGCATTGCTTTCGAATATGAACTTTTGTATCTTGGCATGCAATTTTGCAATTAATTGAGTGTTTTTGTAATTTTGAGAAATATTGGGGTTTTTTTAGAAGTACTGTAATTTTGCTTGTTGCAAAGCATCATGAGAAATATTGGTTTTTTTTTTTAAGTAGAATGTGAAATATATTAAGTAGGATGTGAACAAATTAATATACTGCTGTAATGTATCCCTTGCTGTAATTTACAAGAATATATTCAATTTGATGGGAGATATCAAATATATACAGAAAAGTTATTGTCCAGAAATTCAATACTTGTTGCATGGGTAGGCCCATGCAACAAATAGTTCTCAAAAATCGTCAAAACTTGTTGCATGGGTAACCCATGCAACAAATATTTCTCAAATAATCCTCCAAACTTGTTGCATGGGTTACCCATGCAACTGTTTAGTCTAGATTCTGGAGACTTGTTGCATGAGTAAGCCCATGCAACAAATAGTTCTCAAATACTTGTTGCATGGGTTACCCATGCAACTGTTTAGTCTAAATTCGGAAGACTTGTTGCATGGGTATGAGATGAGTTGTTGCATGGACATTCATTAAAATATACTTTCTATCTTTGCTGGTGGGTCATGGGTCATCAAATATTTGTTGCATGGGTAAATAAGAAGCAGTTGCATGGGTAACCATCAGACTTATTGCATGGGTAACTGTTGCATGGGACTACCCATGCAACAAGTTTGACTGTGTCAGAAATGTCAATATTTGTTGCATGGACACTACTTACCCATGCAACAAAGATTTTTACCCATGCAAAAAACCCAGATTCTAGTAGTGTAAACTCAACTCTAAAATCTATCGAATTGATTTCAAATGACATTTTCAAACTGTTAAATGTTCAATCTATATTAAAATGTGCTTGGAGACAAAATTTTATATTTTTTAGAATTTTTTTACTATTTATTAAGATGATTTGAAAACCGCTATTTTTATTAAAATTCTGCACCTTGAAAAACAGCGATTTTCAAACCATCTTAATAAATAATAAAAAAATTCCAAAAAATGTAAAATTTGGTCTCCAAGCACATTTTAATATAGATTGAACATCTAACGGTTTGAAAATGTCGTTTGAAGTCAATTCGATAGGTTTTAGAGTTGAGTTCAAAAGGCTTGGTGAGCTTAGGAACACCCTAGTTCTACTCATATATATATATATATATATATAGGGAGCCGCTAAGTTGCTGCCGGCAGCATTTCGGCGAGGTGCTTACGGAGGCATATCTTGCAATTTCATGTTCAAATAACAAATTCAAACCGTTAGATGTTCAATCTATATTAAAATCTACTTGGAGACCAAATTTTACATTTTTTGGAATTTTTTTACTATTTTTTAAGCTGGTTTGAAAACCGCTGTTTTTATTAAATTTCTGAAGCATTGAAAATAGCGGTTTTCAAACCAGCTTAAAAAATAGTAAAAAAATTCCAAAAAATGTAAAATTTGGTCTCCAAGTAGATTTTAATATAGATTGAACATCTAACGGCTATCTCGGTGGTTATCTCGCCTTAAGGCGGTGAAGCGGTTATTGTGACCACGTTGGGTGGTTATCCCGCATTAAGGCGGTACAGGTTTATTGCGGGCCGAGTTCGACCTTTGCAGGGCCTTCGGCCTGTTTCTGTGTCTGGATCTTAAGTATCTCGGGCTTTGGGCCTCTTTACCTTGGCGCCGGGCTGGCTCCTAAAAGGAGGTCCGAATCCCGGGCTTTCATAGGCCTAAAGTTTATTTAATAAAGGGCCTTGGTAACATAGCCCTATCACATGCATAAACAGTTTCAATTTGGGTATTCACAATTGGATGTGGATAATCTTAATTTGACTGAAGGAAGACAAAATATTATGGAGCATTAGGTGTAGCAAATTAAAACTACAAGTACGTAAATTGAACTGATAAACACAAATAATAACAAACTGACATCTTCTCATGCTAAACTTCTGAACAGATTATAAAGAAAATCTCGGTACTAATCTGTCAACTTAGGAATGTAGTGTTATTATTTTCTCAGAAGACGTACTGATATGGTAGCAATACGAACCGACACATTTTTGCTGTTATCAATTTTAAGGCTGTTAATCAAGATCAATACAAAATTTTGAAATCAATTGTCTGATGTACTTGAACGGTTCGGATCAATTGTTTGGATTTTGAAATCGCAAAATTGACCTATAAAAAAAAAAAACAGTGTTAAGATGTGTCAAAAAAACTGCATATAAATAAAGCTACAAATTGGCGAAATAATCACCCAAAAGGCACGTGCAGATCAAAATTATGAGGTAATAATCAAACTTTGAGCAGTTCTGATAACACATTATAATTCAGATCTGGAAAGATTTGTACTGGGCTGAATTTCAGATTTCCTGATTTTGGGCTTTCAAAAGAGTTCGGCCTATCTATTTAATTTTACTTTTTTTAATGGACTCTATTTTTCATTTCTTAGTTTTCAAACTAAGCCCAAATAACTTCGGTTCTCCGGTCCTTTTTTTTTCTCTCTTTAAATCCGGACACCTTCCTTTTCTTCTTCGTGATCCGCTGATCGCCTGATCTGCTCTTCCCAAACGATTATTTCTTTATAAACCAGTCTTATTTTCCAACTGAGGGAGCATTCTTTTTTCCAAATGAAATAATATATAATTTAGAACTCAATTGTATGCGGTATTGCGGTACCACCAAAAAACCTTGTAAGATGGTTTTCTATATGAAATCGGTGGATATAGTCCACTTTTACCCAAAAAAAAAAAAATCTCAAATAATACTTGCGATGTGGGAAAGCATATTGATACTAATAACAACATATGATCCACCAACAGCTAATATTTGAAAAGGTATAATGAATATTTTCTTGATTATATTAAAGTACGTACGGTGGTATCCACATTTCTCTTCGAAGAAGAAGAATAACAAAATTAATATTCTGGAACATTTCGCTGGGTGTACAGTGTACTATTTATTTTGGGTAAAGAAAATGCAGTGTACGTACACAGCTCACGCCGAAATTTTTATTTAGAACATAATCCCAAAAAAAAAAAAAAAAAACCAAAACATCTATGTTTTCAGAGAATTTGATTTCTACCCAAGCTGCTCTGGCATTCTGCGCCCTCAAACACTGGAGTCCGCACAATGCCGATGCGGCCCTAGTCAGGTGGCTGCACAATGCCCCTGCGGTCCCATTATTTTTTTTGTAAGTGCTTTGAAATTTGTGCTAAAACAAAAAAAAACATCTACTTTCTTTTTGAAATGTGTGCTAAAATCAATTCTGTTAAATAAATTTTTGTGCTAAAACCACAAAAAAAAAAATGAGGGCCATAGGGGCATTGAGCGGCTCCTTGAATGGGGCCGCAGTGGCATTGTGCGGACTCCAGTCTTCGAGACTGCAGAATGCCTAAGCGTCCTGGGTAAATTTTGAATTCCTCAAAATTAGAGTGTTTTTTTTTTTGTTATGGTATAAATAAAAATTTCGGCAGCTCACGCGCTCAACATATGTGAGGTTAAGCGTACATCCAAGCATAAAACACCATCTATTACACTCTTTTAAAATCCAATTACTGACCTTTAACTTTAAAGCTTACTTCTTCTTTTCTTGCCAAAAAAGGAAAAAAGGTGACATGATCTTTCCTTTTTCAAATGTTAATTTGTAATTATGAATTGACAAATAGTTGTACCATTATCAACATGACGAAAATCGTGGATGTGGCTAAGGACCCTTGTAACCATCTTTTGAAATGCTAGCTGTAATTCTAGATCATGATATCTTTTTCTACTATATTAATTTACGCGT
>JAJGRX010000665.1:0-48812 GCA_025461125.1 Carex kokanica | reverse complement strand
AACATTTTTCTATTTTGGGATGTATATTATTTTAAGGAATTGATGCTGCGGTTGGGTATTGTTAGCTCTGGATTGAAGTGGTATTTGACCTTGCTTAATATCTTTGGATAGTGAAAACCGCCTGATCTAGTAGTAAAATAGTAGTAAAGACAATATATCTAAGTAAATATATATAATATTCTTCATGTGAGATATCGCATTTAAAATTCAGATGAAGATTTTTTATGAATATTAAATGGTTGAATAGTTTGATTTTTAACCTTTACTCAAAATAAAAAAATTCTTAAATAGACAATGACCAGTGGGTGTTTTAAATTTATATTTATGGAGAAAAAAAATGAGATATAGGGTGAAGTTATTTCACTTGACTTCCGTCTAATTTTAATCCGTTCTAATTTCTAAAGAGCTCATGTTAGTAAAACAGATTAAGAAAGGAAACTTTTTGAAAGTTAAAGGAAGCAATAAAGGCTTGATCCAAGATAGATAGCGCTTTAACAAATCAAACTTAAGTAAAATTCAATTACTGCAAAGAACAAATCAAACTTAAGTGACCAATTCGTGACAAAGAACAAAACTTAGTAACCTCTGGCGAAATTTATCAGAAAAAAAAATTCTAATGATTTTGAAGAAAGAAACAACGAAATATGGAAATGATAGTTGAGAACTGTAGATTTTATTTTATAATCATTTTTAACTAGATTAATTTCAAAATCCATATATCAAAATGTAAATATAACATGCTAGTTTCGAGTTCAATTTTGAATTTATGATGGTTATAAAAAAGAAACAAAGCTATAAGCCTATTTAGACCCTAAACTTTAAAGTTTATAATCTGAATTGGACTTATAAGCCTATTTAGTCCTATTTCCTCTCCGTCCAAATCAAAGTTTGTTTCCTTCCCGTTATAGTGCTATGGAATTATGCTCTAGAAATAGGACTATAACGGGAAGGAAAGAGATGGAAGGCAAGATGTATCTTACATCGTACTTGGACGGAGAGGAAAAAAGAATCTCATGACTTGATTCTTACATGATTGGATATTTAACAGAGAAGGTTAATGGAGGTTCTTTTTTAATCTCGTCTAAACTAAAGTTTATTAATTCTCAAAATAAAGTTTAACAGAGATAACAATATGAATTAAACAAAAGAAGACGTAAGGCCAGAGTCCGGATCCTCTGCATTACCTCATTGTTTGAGTTTCAATATGGACCGTCCGATCTGAATTCGGACAATTCAACCCAAACCTATTATGCATGAGACTCCTTTAAGATCTGTGCCAGTATATTACAAACAGACCGAATTCAAACTCAAAACACGAGGTACCTTAGCTGATATATGTTCGTAAAGCAAGCCCTTAATTTCTTCCAATATAGAAATGTGTTAAGGGAGATTCCTGAAACTTATGTGCTTAATCAATTTAGGTGGGACTAATCAAGGGGTAAATAACAACATATAAACTTCTATATACCATGCTCGCAATTGCATATATGAATAACATTTAATCTCGTATACGTGAGCTGTCAAATAGGAACCGATCAAGGTTTCATTCCCAAGCTTAATAAAAATGCACCTAAAAATAGGGGTAAATTTCGCTAGAGGTCACAAAACTTTGTCATTTATCACGAATTGGTCACTCAAATTTGATTTGCCCCTCTTTACTCACTCGACTTTGTCATTTGTCCCAATCAAGTCACTCTATACTTTTTCATCCAAAATCTTTAACGGAATATTCTCATTCCGTCCAAAATATTAACGGAATGAGTATATTCTGTCCAAAATACTAACGGAATGAGCATATTCCATTAAGATTTTGGACAAAAAAGTATAAAGTGACTTGATTGGAACAAATGACAAAGTTAAGTAACTAAGAAGAGACAAATCAAACTTAAGTGACCAATTCGTGACAAATGACAAAGTTTAGTGACCTCCAGCGAAATTTACCCTAAAAATAGGGTAGCTTCTGTTCGCCCATAATAGCCCAAAATGACACAATTTTATGAAAGGATCAAATGATCAAATCAAAATTCACTCTCTCATACCACTTAGCAATATAGCTAGCCATAAGTATATACAAACATCCACAGACCAACAATTAAATTTGGAAAAAAGAAAATAATAAAAATATAAACTAAACTTAACTGTTCACAAAATGATACTTGGACTCCACATACTCTTCAGCCTCCCAAAGAAAAGAACCAAAAGCAGTGGCCTCGAGAACAAGCATTGTCAATCCTTGGAATGTTACCGTCACAATTTCATCATTCACTGCACCAATGGACCCATCATCAGCTACCACTATATCAGGCGGCCAAACAATGCTTGAGTCTGCTTCTCTATCAACGTTACGGCCTCCTTCGAGCGCATCGTCGCATACCTATTTTAAGAGTATGACTAGGTATCAGATATTATAATTGCTTTTATACACAGAACGAAAGAAAAAGGACAAGAAATTTGCCAAAACAAGAGCAAAACTCTACAAACATCAAATGTGCAGGAAGTGGGATCAACAGCAGGTATACCAGTGTTTTGGGATTAAAAGGCAAACTACCTAGGAAACAATATACCAGATAAACCAAAGAAGGTATATTTAATAAAATTATTCCAGGAGTCGATAAAAAGAACCTCACTGGCTTAGAAGTACACCAAAAAAAGCTGCATTTTGATTCCGAACAGAACTCCTACATGCAGTGCATATTAAGGTGTGCGAGATATCCTATTGCATAAATTACAGTCTTTACCTTTGTAATGTCTCAGCATCCAAATACATCACATATGACCTTAGCTTGTAGCCTTTATCTGCAGCATCTCCGCCTTCATCATACCCGTCACCATCATCAGGAGTGATCTGGGCCAATGATTCCAGGTCCCAAAACGGGTTTGGTTTCACATCCTCAAACATATTTGGTAATTTCTTCACATCTGGCAATGTATTCATGCTCCGCTCAAGCTGGTACCTTTCATCTACCCGTTTCAGAAAATAGCCATACATAATTGAGGCAGCGTAAAGCTTCCCGAGCTTTAACTTGCTCATCTGTATTATGGTGCTGAGTGGGCCCACAAGGCGTTCACCCAGGATTATCGAAAGGTGACTCCGGATCATCTCAAGGGCGTCAGAGGAGTGCACGGATTCTAGTTTTGATTCTTGGTGGGGGATGGTGTCAATTTCAGTTATTAGATCGGGGGAAGATGAGGTGATAATTTTGGGGATCATGGAGATGTCTCTCTCCATGAATTTCTGTACAATTAGGCAATACATAATGTCTTGTATGGCCTTTTGTCTTTCTTTCTCTTTCACTTCAGCTATTCTCCTGTATTAATTGCAAGAGATCAGACTTTTCGGTCTTCGTTCAGATATTATATTATTAGAACTTTGTATTTTTCTTTTTTTCTCTTCGGCGGGACTAGCATATTAAATACAACAATAATCACTAGTAATTCAAATTTAGAAGTTAAGAGGACAGTAACATAATTTTTTGAAATTAGTGAACTAAAAGGTTCGCATATATTGAATACGAACCAAGCAGCAAACGGAGTTTGCACCCTTTGAATGCGAACCATGTTCAGAATAACAGAGACCATTCTGCCCCCTGCTTCGTATTTATTGGTCACAAACCATGTTCCCTACCATATAATTGATATACTATACCAATTTCATATGCCGCAACAAATACAAAGTTTACATGAATGAGAGAGGTGACTCAAGAGACGTCTCTCTTATTTTCTTCTTGCTCAGTGGACTAACTGTATGAGGTTGTCTCCTATGCGTACAGGAGGCTCCAGTTTAGAACAATAAACAGGCGGTATACTAAAGATGAGCAAGATATGGGAAGCCCATACATTTAACTACGGCAACAGGTTCGCATGTTTTGTATGCGAACCAAGCAGTTTCGCAACCAATAAATGTGAACCAGGATGGAAATAGTTTCTCTTACTTTGACATGGTTCCCATTCAAGGTGTAAACTTGGTTCACTGCCTGGTTCACATTCAATGGATGCGAACTTCCTATTTGCTAGTTACGCAAGTTTGGGTTACTATCCTCTTAACTTCTAACTTCAAATTACTAAAAACCCCTCCCAAAAAAGAAATACAATAATTAAATAGATTAAATTGCACCCAACTCATATAAAGGAAACATGTGTAATATAACACAACTGAAAATAGGGAGTAGCACAGGACTAAAAATCTGAGAACTGTAATCCCAGTTTCAGATGCCAATTGTTTTTTCAATGTTTTCTCTTTTTTAATGAATTGTCTATAATGAAATTGCGTTACTGGGCACAACTGAGGATGAATCAGGGTTTATGCAAAGTAGCACAACTGAATCTTAATTGAAACATAATGGATACGATAGGGCCCTTCTTTACAGAGCTGATCTTTAAGCCTAGCTTCCTTGCAAGATTAAACTTTATTGTAGCATAACGCTAAATTTGACTTCATTGGGCAAAAAACTGTTAAGTAACTGGGCAGTAACCGGTACATTCAAAAGCACCATGTATAATATACATGTAAGCATAAATTCAGTGCAATAGAATATTAGGTCTGCCAGCAGATACCAGTGTCCCGTTTCACATTCCTGTTCAAGCATGAGGAAACCAAACCCAGAGCAATCAAGGCTGACTTATGGAAACTAAATGCAAGTTGAAAATTAGAAGCAAGTCGAGAGCTGGTTGATGCTAAAACTGGATCAAAATTGACGCTTAACCACACAAAAGAGACATGATTTCGAAGTTACATAATTGATGCCTAACTACAATTAACCAACAAAGCATTGTAATTTAAAAGTCCAGCACCTGCTAATAGACTAACATCACTGAAACTAAAATTTAGAAACATATCACAGTTAAAATAAGTAAAAGGATAAATAGAAGAAAAATTACCTATAAAGGAGATCTTGAGGGTCGCGTGAAGCCTCCTCTTCCTTCTGTGCATCTCTATCCGACTGGAGCCTTTCTAGTTGCTGGTTCTATGTAGCCGGGAGCAGGTAAGGGTGGGATCTCATTAATTCTGAAAGGAGCTGTCCAGTTGGAGTTTCAAGCTGAACAGGAGCCAACCGGCCTCTGCGAACTGCCGGGATTCCCTGCAGCCCTCTTTATTATAGCCTTTCGTGTGTGGTGGTGTCTTACGGTCCAAAATCCAAATTGAAATCTCCCGGAGATTGAGCACTATGAAGAGGAATAAGATAAGCCAATCGATAGGACAGATACACTTTGAAAGAAATTGCCAGGTTTTGTGTAAGGATAAAGAACGAACCTTTCTCGAGAGAGAAGAAGGCCTGGAGTCGGAGGCGACGAGAAATTTACACTCCACCGCCGGTAAGCGGATCCCAGCAGCGGAGTGAGAGCAGCATGGCAAGCACAGTGGTCCCTCCATTGGTACGCTCATTGTTCGCATTTCCGGAGAGGGACGATACCTCTTTGCTTGGGGGCTATTTTTTTATTATTTTCTTACCCTTCCGTGGAGGAAATCAGATCCCCTGAGTAACTTAAACTTTGATTTTAGATCCAGACCGTCCGATCAAATTCCGCACGAACATTAAACGGCCCATTGAATTCTAATCTGGACCGGATTGACCCGAATTATGATCGGACGGTTGGAAGACGAACACAAATTTTGAGTTATCTTAGAGCATTCGGACCCCGGAGGGGAGCCAATCTGATCCCACGGCGATGAGATTCTTTCCGAGAATTTTAAGGTCAGAAAGGGCTTGGATCGGCCCATTATACGAATACGGGCCTAAGATATGGAGTTATTATGGGCCGGATTTCGTAGAAGTCTTTTGGAGGAAAATATCGAGCTGACTACTACGAAAATATCACCAGATTATAATATTTACTGCTAAACAAAAGGCTAAAAATTATAAATATCATTTCTTATGCTCTAAACTATTTTAATGAATTTTTCTTTAGACGTTCACATAATGGAAACCCATAAAAGAAATGTCTACACAGCTACACTGTGCCTAGTGGGCAGCATACACGGTATTAATACTGACTAGTGGGCTCATCTTCAATCAGGATACACTGTTGACCTAGCCCCTGCCATTAATTGGGCTTAAGCGGTGGGCTTCTTTGGGCCTCGAGGTCCCGATAAAAGTAATGTTAGGTTCATTACCATAAACGGCGGCCTTTGCGAAGATTTGAAGACCTGCTGAGTTTGAATTTGTCCGAATCACTCTATTTAATTACTCGAAACAAAAACAAAAATGTATATAGATCGCTCTATCCAATTGAAAAGGTAACGATGCAACGCATGAAATAAAGAGGATTACGGCGCAAAAAGGCGAAAGATAAGGCCGAAAGCGCTTTGCATAGATACACCCTTAATATTTGTTTTAATCTAAGTGTTAGTGCATTCGCCTTTTTTTTTTCTTTGACAAAATGTCTGTAGGCACATTGGCCTTTTCGTTGAGCAAGCTTTGTTCAGTCGAAAGGGGCTTTGTAGATTGAAGCAATTAAGTATCTGATTGAGTAGCAATATTAGTTTTTTTTTTTTCTGAAAACCAAACACACTCATGATGAGTAAAAAGAAAAACTAGATTGTCTTGAATCATCAGTGATATTTTATCAAGTGAGATGAAATCCATTGTTAAGAGCTGCATTGGATCCTCGTTTTATCACAAGAGATTTATCATATTTTATGTGTTTATTCGAGGAAAAGTATTGACTCAGATGCTAGCCGTGAATCCGGCTAGAAAAACTAACCAATGGCGTGTTTCGTCAATGGAGCGAAATAGACATCGCTCGCGGACGAGCTGCCTCTTTAGAGAATCACCATTTCACCGGGCAACTGTTTTATCCAGTGTTATTAAAACCGAACCGGACCGGGCGGTCCAGCCAGAATAAACCGGAACCGAACAGGTTTATGGTTTGGTTCTTTAAAGGACCATGTATATATTTGAACCGGTCAAGACTGGTTAAACTGACCGTTTTTTTTATAAAAACTACGAACCATGCAGATAAAAAACCCGATCTTTTGCCAATTCGATTCGCTTCTTCTTTTCTTCCAATCTCTTTCTTCATGTGTCGTTCACGCTGAATTTGTATCTTTGCTTTCCTTCTTCGGTGCTGCTGATTAACGGTTGATGTTTGTTTCTAATCTCTTGTTATGGTGTTGGTCAATTTCTTTTCCTGTTGCTCTATTGAGGTGATCGCAAAGTACTTAATTATGTCGTGAATTTTTGAGCTTGCATTGTTTTTCTATTTTTTCTATATTCTTGCTTTTCACACTGTTTTGGTACCCATTTTCCTTTTACTTTTGCTTCTATTGTTTTCTTTTTACTGTGCTCAACTATTTCCAACTATTTTTCAGTGGATCACCATAAGGCAACTCAACCTTCATTTCCAACTATTTTTCGGTCAAATTCATGATAGGCAGGGGCGGAACCAAGGCAGGGGCCAGCCTAGGCCCTGGCCCCCCCTTGGCCCCAGAAAACATATAAAGGCCTTTTAATATGTAGCACTTGGAACTTGATTTAACTAGTATATGATTTTGGAGTATTCAACAATTGAAATGCTCTCCAAGTATTTGATGAAATGCTTAAGTCTGAACTAATCAAGTAATAAGCAACCCAAGCACCCAACAGCACAAATCAAGCTCGATGTTAGTAAGGAATGTACTTCAACTGCATCAAGTCTTGCTTTGCACATTTCTTTAATTTAGTTTGAGTTTTACCTCAAATATATATGGTGGTACATGAGTTTAGCTTGAGGATTTAATCAGCATTTTCACCATTATACAATTTAAACTGTGTTGAAAATTTTCTAAATAGTAGCTTAATTCACTTGGTCATTAAATTCCGTTATTTTTTTCTTTTATTTTCTATTATAGATAAATTCAATTATAATATAATATAATAATCTATGTCTGTGAAATTTCATCAAAAGTACGCAACAATATGCTTAATTTTATATATAGCTTTGATATTTAATAAATATTTACTAAATACATAAATATTTAAACAAAATGAAAAAGAATTGAATTATTTTCAAGTTATTGATTAGAACCTATACATAATAGAAGATAAATGATTTCATTTGATTAAATATGACACTTGTGTCCTTAAAATATATATATATGTACCAACTAAATTTTCAGCCGAAATTTTTATTAATCGAAAAAAAATTAAAAAAATATCGAAAAGGAGCTGGATTGCTGCCAGATTTTTAAAAATAGGTAGGCCAGGTTGAATATTCCCGTCCCATGGGGACGGGATGGACCTTCCCGGCCCGATTAAGATTTCGCTAAACACAGTCTCCGTCCGCGAAAAAAAAAAAATTAACAGACCCAGGGACGGGACGGACCATCCCGTCCGAGGAGAGAAAAAAAAAATCAAAATCGGGGGTCGGGATGGACCACCTCGTCCAAGGAGAGAAAAAAAAAATTCGGGGGCCGTGATGGACCTCCCCGTCCCAGGCCCAGCAATACACCCCCCCTCTATCGCTCTTGTCTCCCTCTCTGTCTCGCGCTGCGCCTCACCAAGAGAGCAAAACCACCCACGGACGGACGCCGCAGACCCCACAGCGACGCACGCCTGCTCGGACGGGAAGATCCATCCCGTCCGTGGCCGCAAATTTCGGCTCTGCCCCACCCCGCCCCTGCCCCTATCCACTGTGCTGCCGCCGGTTTTGAGGTAAATTTTAAATTAAAATTAAATTAATTAGTTTAGAAATCATTTAACTTAGAATAATTCACTATTACTATATTTACTACTGTCAATTTCGATTTAGAAATCAGAATAATTGATAAAAATTTAAAAATTAGGGATTATTATCAATAATTGGATAATTGATAATAATAGGAAAATTCGGATTTATAATTTAGGATAATTGATAATAATTCACTACTATCAATTATTGATTACTACATAAAATTTTCGTTATAGGATTTAGAATTTTAGAATAATTGATAAAGTATGGCTTAGGAATTAGAAAAATTTATTATATATTTTTAGGCTCATTTGATATGGTGTAATAAATTTCATCTAATTAATTTATTTTGATTAGTCCATAGAATTGAGAGTATTATTAATTTTAGCTTTATATAATTATTTCAAAATATTATGCATGTAGAATGTCAAGCAGTCGTGGTCTCACGGATGATGTTGTGTTTGATCCGAAATTATCGGCAAATAATTTTAGCGATTTATTACGGATGCCGCATAACCAACATAAGGTCTCACGGATCCATGACGATGTAAGATACTCAATATCTCATATATTTTACTATTTTTTTTAATGATATAAAAGTTTGAATGACAATATTTTTAACATTGACAGGATTACAGAGATATAGGAGTGGATCCTCGACATCTCCGGACTGGGATTGCATACCACCCCCGTTGCGAACCATTCTTGCTTTGACTCGGATTGTATCAGATTTCTCAAATGGATAACATAAATATTGACCCATCACTCCTCGCTGGTCTCGTGGAGCGATGGAGACCGGAGACCCACAGTTTTCATCTTCCCGTTGGAGAGATGACAGTTACTCTACAGGATGTTTCTTGTCTCTGGGCACTGCCGATCATGGGATCACCGGTGACGGGCCCTTCCGACGGTGAGTGGTCTGTCTTAGTGGATCAGCTTCTTGGAGATGGGGCCGCAAGTGCGTTGCTTAAAAGAAAAAAGAGATCGGGACCGACCGATGAGGAAGAGGCTCGCATGACGACTTCTGGGTATGCCATAAATTTGAAGAAATTGCGTGAACAATTTGCTGTCATGCCAAACACGCAGCCGGGTGAGCCTACAACGGAGCAGGTACGCCAGTACACAAGGGCATATGTGCTCGACTTGTTCGGGTCTATGCTTTTTGCTGATTCGTCGGGAGATTCGGTACCGGTAATGTATTTACAATTTTTACAAAATCTTGATTCACCGGTAATCTTGTTCGGGTCTATGCTTTTTGCATTCGACTACCAAGCTGGTTCTATTGCTTTGCGTAGTTGTTACTTCAATATTTTCTTTGATGTGATAATGATTTATTTGGTATTTTAGAGCATCTTTTGAAGAGTACTCTTTACCTACAGCAAGTGGATCCTCTATGTGTTGGGCCTTATTAAAGAAGCTCACATCTGCGGGTTGGAATCTTGAGATGTCATTAAAACTTGCCACAGGGTGACTTACACCACGGTCGGATATGGGATGACGCCGACCTTGAACACATGATGTCTGTTGCGATTGTGTCGAGGTAACAGACCGGACATCTCCTTCTGAATCATCATCATTATCCCAGTCGACGTCATCCTCACATGAGTCGGCGTCATCTTCGTCATCTTCATCACTTTGCGGTACGTCATCAACATCATGATAACGAGCACCTGCCTCTGGCAGATCAACCCATGGACCCTCCTGATTATTATATTCTGTCTGGCCAAACGGCACATCATTAACATTATGATAATGATCACCTGCTGCCGACGGATCAACCCAATGACTGTACTGATTATTATATTCTGTTTGAGTAGGCGGTGACAACTCATTCACATCGGGATAAGGATGCAAATAAAGGTATCGCCTCGGTGTTTGTTGTGTCTGATGGGGTTCGAAGACACTGGGACCCGCATAGTGAGCACTATATTGGGTCTGTCGAGGTTCTGGTTGTGTCTCCGGTACCATACTACCAGTGAACAACTGCTGTTGCATTTCACGAATGATTGGAACCAACTCAATGTATAAATCGATATAACAATATTGGGTTTAGGCAAACATACTTTGGTTATAAATACCTCTCCAACTCTGATCGCACACGATTTCTATTTTCTCATAATAACGTCGGGTTGTTGTACCAACATTAACCCATGCATGTGCTTTTAGGTTGTACTCACTCTCGGAATATCCAAGTTGGCGATAAATTTCACATTTCACATCGTGCCAACCTTGTTCACCAATCACACTCAATGAGAATTGAGGGCTAATACTGTACTCCACTCCTTTACGACCGTGTCGTATTTCACCATCGAAATGAATCCTCACCAGTAGCATGATTAATTATTTTTATGAATTAGCCTACACAATAATAAATAAATTACATGTAATTAAAAATTGACAAACAATATATAATTAAAAATTTAAACACATTCACTTCTTAAAACAATATATAATTAAAAATTTAAACACGTTCACTGCTTCAAACAATGTATAATTAAAAATTAAACACGTTCAAACAATATATAAATAAAAGGTGTATTTTTACATTTTTTTGTATTTTACATAGGAGTGGCTAATATATAAAAAATACAAATTTGAGTTGAATTTCTATGTACTTCATAAAAAAAAAATGGAAATGTTGGAGGTACTTAGCCACCACTGGACTTGCTTACGTTCTGCCCCATGCTTTTCTAAAATTTTGTTATCCCTTTTACCGAAGATAATTTATAACAGATTAACAATACTCATGTTAATTAAAAAGTAAAATTTAAAAATCTCGAATATGATAAATTATTATAGTGATTGTATTTATACTTATTAAACATTAATTAATTGTCAAAACCTTCAAGGCGTCTCAAGTGCAAATATTAAATTTAAAACCTACGAGTGTATGACTTCTCATACGGAAAAACAATATTTTAATTTATTGTAATAAAAAGGATTTGTACTTAAAAATACAAATTTATGATATACTGTGATTTTTTTCTAACAATCTTACAAAAAATTAGTTGACTTTTCTTTTGTACAAAAGTACCACTTTGTTCAAAATGTACGTATTGTCTTTTTTTTCTTAAACAGTTTAAGGTACTTCTTGAAAATTTAATTCATTATGCAAGTGCACCATATATTCTGGTACATATATGTAACAAATTTGTAAGATTATAATAATCCAATTTTGATTAAGATACATTTCATTGAATATAACACGGAAAAAAAAAATATTTCATGTTGTATAAGAATATGTAAATAAATCTGTAACCAATATGTAAATACATAAATAACATATAATTAATCATCATACAATATGTAATTAGAAATTTACCTGTTTGAGATGCTTCTGTACTTAATTGCTTCAAACACGTTCTAGTAGCTCTGAATAAGCAAGACTGAAATAATTAAACAGCTTCTGCTTCACTGCTTTAAAGAATGAAATATTTAAACTGATTGTCTCTGTTGAACAAGAGTTGCGAGTGGAGAGTTGTGAGTTGCAGAAGAGAAGAGAAAGAAAGGCAGGGGTTAATTGAACTGTTAGTTGGCGATTAAATAGAGCCTGGGACAGGTAGCTCCATCATGGCCCCCGCTTTTTTTTTTTTTCCGCGCAGCTTGGACTGGAGGTCCATCCCGGCCCCCGATTTTTATATATTTTTTTTTTCGGACGGGGTGGTCCATCCCGTCCCTAGGCCTGGGAATTTTTTTTTTTTATTCCAACGGAGATTAGCGAGGGCTAGTTAGAGAAATCTTAATTGGGCCGGGAAGGTCCATCCCGTCCCATGGGACGGGAATATTCAGCCCGGCCTATCTATTTTTAAAAATCTGGCAGCAATACAGCTCTTTTTCGATATTTTTTTAATTTTTTTTCGATTAATAAAAATTTCGGAATTTTCAGCGCCATGTATTTTTTTATTTTTTTTTAAGAAAAAAGCCCGTAGGCGGTAGGCCTGCCATTCCAACAAAAATTACAAAAGAGTAGCTGATGTTACATAGGCAGCATGCATGAGCATCTTCTAGGCTCATCAGTTCGATATTCATACACATACATTGCACAACAAAGTATACAGCCAACCCACATGAAAAAACCTACAACTAGTGACCGACCCACTTACCTACTTGGGTATCATATTACAATTCAAACCTAGCATTTTTATCGGTCCTGACCGACTTTGTTCTCCCTTGGAATTTTTTTTGTCCCTCTTTGAACGTTTGATTTGTAATTCGGGTTAAATTTAGGTTAAAATTGAAATAAATTTGTGGAATTTTGATTGGTAATTAGAATTATAAATCAGAGCATCAGAAATTACATATCAAAATATTAGAAAGTATAAGTTAAAATATTATTATTTTTATCGAGTATCCAATTGGTTAAATAGATTTAAATCTGATTCGATATTTTTTTTGCCCCTCTTGACGAAAATCCTAGATCCGCCCCTGTCTGGCAGCCAAATCGGAGTTCATATCAGAAACATACAAAACATAATAATGATACAAACCAAAAAGATGCACGTACTACAGATCATATATATGTATTAAAAGCAAAAATTTGGCAGCCAACTATCAGCATATATTCAAAGTTGAACCTGGCAACCTGATAGTACGTCGGCATAATTTTGAAGGAGCACACCGTATCAGTAGCAGGTACCATAGCACAATGTAGAGGCAAAAACTGTAAAAGGAAAAAAGAACACTCGACAGTATATAAGGAAAGTGAAAGGTTGCAATAGAAGAATACCAGTTTGAAAAGCTAGCTTCTTAGATGCTAGTATGTCATTCGACAAGATTTAACAATGTAAATACATGAAAAAAATGATAAACAAAATTTCATATCCTCTTAAGTGCTTTTCCTAAACTCCAATATCATCAGACTATTTTCCTGACAAGCTTATTCCGTTTTACCCAGTGTTCTAAATAGCAACGGTATAGCGCCGCTATAGTATTTTTGAACCCCAAACGCTAAGCTATGACATCAAAATGCGCTAATTGAGCTACAGCTGCTATAGCGGTGATAGCGGTCCGCTATAGTGCATAGCACATAGCGAAAATAGCGCGCGCTATACAATATGAGTTTTTTTAAGCAATTTATATGAGCTTTAACTAAAAATAAAAAAAACCAAACCGAAATTGAATTTGTCACTACTTGCTACAGATAAATCAATTTGAAATTGAGAATAGAAATATAAATTTGAATAGAAAAAAAGCCCAAACCGAAATTGAAATTTGAATAGAAAAAAAAAATTATGTCATGAATCATGATGCTTAAGATATTTTGAATAGGAAAAGATTGATAGTTTATGATATTACTATGGATATTTTGAACCGCAATTTAGACTTTGTACAGATTCAATATGAATATTATAATTTCTTAATTACTTTGGTGTTATTTATTGTTCTATGAGACTTTATATAATGTTGATATTTAGTACAAATATTGAATATACGGAATGTAAAAACAAAAACGCTATGTGGCATAGCTTCCGCTATAGCGACGCTATTCGCTATAGCTTTTTTTGTAACCTTCCCGCCATAAAGCTATAAACGCTACTTAGAACCTTGATTTTACCAATAACCCTGCAAAATGAAGTAATATGTTTTGAAGAAATATGTTGCATTAGAAATAAAATCATGTATGCTTATATAGAGCATGGCGCATGTATAATGAACTTTCTGTATGTATAATGGACTTTCATGTTTTCATTCATATATAGTAAATTTCTCTAAGTTGTTGGCTGGGGCGAATCTGCATTGACATTTGACTAGTATTTAGACATTCTTATATATTTTTTTAAAATTAATCATGTGTATTAAAATTTAATTGAATTTTATTTCTAATATTTTATATGGATAATTAAGTTCTCCTCCTAAAATACCGAGGATATGTTTAGTTGTCACAGGATTATACGGGATGTAATTTATGATGTACAGAAACCCGCAAATTAATTTGCAGTAACCCATACATGTGGGATATACATGAGAAGAGTTTATGTGAAATTGCTAAAATTAATGTCCGGTTGTAACTGTGAGAATAGTTGTGAAAAAAATTCTTTCTAAAATATTTGATATCAATACAATTATTCTTATTAATAATTATTATAATTAAATAAAATAATCAAACAATAACATAACTATTTACTTATTATATCAAATATTTTATTTTTATTTTTATATAATGCCAAATATTATAAATTAAACTACAATTGAAAATATGTTAATTTAATTGTAATAAAATTTACAAATATAAAAAACTTGCCTTTGGCCTAGTGACAAGGCACATGGTCTCTGATGTGAGAGGTAATGAATTCGAAATCCGGATAGAAAAAATTATTTGTTGTAACAACAAGAATATAGAATTTGAAGGCTGAACCTCCATCTTTCTTTCAAAAAAAAAAATCCAGAAATATAAATCGAGAGAAGTCAACACAAAAACATAAGTTTGAAAAGATAAATAGAAGAGAGTACACGAGAGCTTCCAATGTGAGAGAAAAAAATTAGGTCCAATTTGATGTTTTTTCCCATCAATTTACACTATAATAGAAAAATAAAGCCTCAATCCCATTACATACAAACTACCATCCGAACAGATCATGGAAATTAAATTCCAATTAGTTGAAAAATCTCACCCATTCCCATGAGATTTTGGACAAACAAACATGCCTTGAATGTAAGCTTGTAGATGTGGTTTAGTAATTACTAATTAAAATTCTACTTTGTAATTATAGAAACTTGAGTTCAAATTCTACCGCCACAAATTATGTTTTATTTATCCATTAAAAAAAAAACAAATTACGTTTTTTTATGTCTGAACCCCTCAATTTAAATTTTATATTTTGCATATTGCAGTGGTGCAATTGCAGATAATGCACTGTACACTACATATATACAATCTAGACCCTAGATATTGGAAGTTACCGTTGAAGGTCAACAACTTTATTTTTTATTTTTGGAAACATTGGCAGCAGCTGCCAATAGGAATGATATTAATACCTAAATAAACGTCATTACATCAAAACAATCCTATCTTGTACCGCTCGGTACCAGGTAAGAGTGACTACCTACAAAACAGTCCTGAAAAAAAGGAACAAAAACAAAAAAAACATCCCAAGGACTTCCAAAAGGAGTAAAAATGTAATTCACCCTGGTACCAAAACGGCGGGACACAGGTCGCATAGATTTTTTGCAAACCCTCCCCTCAGATTATAATTTTTTTTATAAACCATAATTAATTTTTTTTTTTTTACGAAACCAACGTGATTACTTTTTTGAGTGAGGCTATGGTGCTATGCATAGCACGGATGGCTAGTGTACTACGGCTCAATATGGTACTTTTTAAAATCCTAACGGTCGATCCGACCATTCAATGTGATAACCATATGAATATGTACTTGCAAACTAAATTTTATATTTTTTCGAATTTTTTTACTATTTTTTCAGATAGGTAGAATTTTGATGGTTCAGAATTTTCAAAAAACACTGATTTTTCTACCTATCTAAAAAAATAGTAAAAAAATTCAAAAAAATATAAAATTTAGTTTGCAAGTACATATTCATATGGATATCACATTGAACGGTCGGATCGACCGTTAGGATTTTAAAAAGTACCATATTGAGCCGTAGTACACTAGCCATTGGTGCTATGCATAGCACCATAGCCTCACTCTACTTTTTTTTTTTACAAAAATCATAAGAACTGAAATATCATTTTGGTCCGTTATTTTTTTTTATTCCGGACCGAAATAACATTTCGGTCCGATCCCCTTTTTGAATTTTCTGTGGTACTGGTTTCACAAGTTTTCATACGAGCCGCCACAGAAAATTCAAAAACGAGACTGGACCGAAATGCCATTTCGGTCCGGAATAAAAAAAAACAACGGACCGAAATGACATTTCAGTTCCTATGATTTTTGTAAAAAAATAAAGTAATCATGTTGGTTTCATAAAAATACTTTTTTTAATTATGGGTTATAAAAAAATTCCTCAGATTATTGAAATCACAGAAAACCACAAAACTAGATAAGAAAATAGAAAAACCGGTGCCTGACGAAGAGAATGTATCTAAATCTAAACGGACATTAAGTATTCACGTGATGTAAACGGTAAGTCACCAATTAAAACAAATTATGATGTAGTAAAAAGTCTTTTCTTATGAAGATTAATAAATAGACAACTAAAGAATTATACCAAATATTTATAATAATGTGATCAACTGTCCAATATTATTCAAAAATTTATTATAATCCAATATAAATATTCTTAAAAAAAAAAAAGCTATTCAAAATGAAATTTGTGGAACATGATTCATGTGAAAAAAACAGAAGACATTTATTCTCATTCCTTCACTTAGATAGTTAGATCCTTCATGATCACGTAATAGAGATAACAAAAAAAAAAATGCTCTAATTCTCTGCAATAGTGTTTATTTTGTTGTTTTTCAAAGCTTCATAAATTAATCTTAATAGAAGTTGCTATCTGAATCAAAGTGGAATGCACTTGCTAATTTGCTCCATAACAGAAGACGGGGACATATTTTTTTACATGAACTTTTTTTCTTTAATATCACCCGTAGGTAAAGTGTTCTTCATCAAGTGTTATTTAAAAAATATAGAAAAATATATGAATTGTATGGAGATTTCAATTCCGTAGAAGAAACCAAATCAATAACTGGATTTCTTTTGTTGCCACACTATGCTATAGTGCTTCACAAAAGATCACACAAAATAATTTCTATAAATATTTTTTGTGCATTTACATTTATATTTTTATCAAATTCCTCTCCAATCCCCAAAATACACCAGTGTTGGTGCATTGGCAACTGGCAACTCATGGAATCTTTGATTGTATCTGAATTGCCTGTGAATTGTACTGTAGCCGTGGATAATATGTCCGAGGAGTAGTAAGCCCCTGTTCCGATGATTAAAGAGTTAGTCTTGGAGACACTGTCCGATGCTAGCGACTTTGGGTAGCGTCTACAATCCCCACCCCGACTCGAAAGCCGACGCTTGGTTTGGGCGTTCAGTAATGAACCTTTTCGTTAGCGCCTCTCTGCACCAATTTACCAAAAAATTCTGACCAACTCGAAAGCGGACTCTTATAGTGTGCTCCAGAATCAGAGGAAAACTCCTCGTTAAAAGAAAGGTAGGGGACGGTGACGGGGGAGGTGAATCCTCTTAACAGTAAAACCTATACTCCGATTTGGAGTGACAGATTTCGTCAAATCTACGTGATGCTCTCCTTTGAACAGTACTCGCCTCCTTTTGTTCCCCTCCGCTTCCTCTCTGATTCTCTCTTTTCTGGAGCAGGTGAGCTCGTCTAGTCAGCCCTGATTTCACGAGCTCTCACCTCCGTACAATGAATTTGTCATTCCCTCCCTACGCGTCCCTTGTTTGGAGCACAGTCTTAGTTTCTCTCGAGGCAAGTTGGTAATTTTTCAAAAGAAGTGTCTCAAATGAAGAAGCGAGAAAATGCACTTCCATTTGGACAGCATTTGTCCAACCAACAATCTATCCGAGTTTGCATCATCTGCATTAACTCAAAAGAGCATCTTTTGAGTTAACGCATCTCGGCTGTCTGATTTTAAACATAGCCAATCCAGTCATAGCCTATAATTTATGGCCCTTTAATATCAGTGTAGAAATAGTCTGCACGAATCTTAAAGTAAATCGGACGGTCCAGATACATTAACTCAAAATATTATTTTTGAGTTAATGCAGAGCATACGAATTCCAATGTACCCTCTCTGCCCAATCAATTAATGTCACCCTCCATTCTATCTGAACAGTTGATATCCTTATCTCGTAGACCCGTACTAGTTACAACTTGTAAGATTTGGGGAGGGAAGCAGAAAATTTATATAAACTAAAGTAACTCAATTTTGGGTTTAGATCTGGACCGTCAGATCTGATTTGGCATGAACATTAAAGGGGCTCCATGCATTCTATCTCGGTCGTGTTGGTCCGGATTTAAACTCAAAATTTGAGTTACTTTCGGATACAGCAATGGACGATCCATTTTCTGTTGATGGAGAGAGTGACTGAACCGCAGCATTCCAGCTTTTATATTATAAATAAGCTGCATTTTTCTCCTTCTCCAGTTTCCCAGACACTTCCGTTTGTTCTCTCCGTTACGTCTCTCCCTCCCGGGGAACTTCTCTCCTACCCATTCCTCGTTTCTCTCCCTCAAGTGGATTCTCTCCCTCCCTTTGGCCTGGAGCGAGTGTCGCATCCTTTTAATTCGAGAGAGTTACAATTTTCTTGCTTTTGGGAGGGAAGCGGCCTGGATCCAGTCGGATTTGGTACAAAGAGGGTAATGTGGTGGGTTGTGTGATTAATTTGACCCGTCTATAGATTTAGATCCGATAATTGAGTGGTTTTTCTTTGTTTTAGAAGGGAGGAGGGAACTGGGAAGAGAAAAGTGCGACGGTGGATCTCCAATCAGTATGAAATGGTGAGTCTTTAAGTGGATTATTTAATTTTCTCCCCACCATTTTAATTAGCGGATAATTTTAAGTTTTTTTTTTTTTCCTGAGGATTTAATTGGTGTTAGTTGGTGTTTTCATGGGGGAACTGATTGATTCGGGTGAGGTGGAAGGGGGTTGTTCTCTGTGCTTGTTTATTTATATTTGGTTTGACTTTCTCCGTCTTGCCTTTTTAAAAAATTTAAATACCCATTCTGTATTTAACTATTTATTTACCATTACCTCGGTAAACTAGATGTTCAAGTTTTTGGAAGCCACTTCTTTATAATGTGCAACTATTGCGGAACTATAAATCCTTAATTATTTATTGAAATGCAGCGAATAATATCTCTTAATTCTTTTCTGGAGTCCACTTTTTTGTTCTACAAATAATTTGTACTTTTGCGTCATCATTCATCAACAACGGAAATATTGATTCGCTCGAACAATTACATGAGAAATTTATCAGCGGAAGTTGATTTCTCTTTCGGCCTTTTGTTTTAAGTCTCTCTCTCTCTACTTGAATTTAAAACTAAATTTTTTCTTGAAAGAGACTTGTATCCTTTCCCATTGTTTAGTAGTACTTTCTGCTTTAATTTCTATATTTGGTTATTGCATAATTTAGATTCTGCAGTAAAGTGCTTAAATCCATTTCAACTAGCCCTCAATTCGTTCTAGAAAATTAACTAAAAATTACCAACAGTATATATTCTCTTTCCAGTTATGGAAACCTACTTTAGCTTTTATATTAGATATTGGTTTTAACTTTTAAATTCACATTCATTCTAGTACTTGTAGTTTCATTATTTTTGCATATGACGGTAGTACTCCTATTATTAGAAAATGAACGTACCCAGTAGGCTAAAGCATTGCCTTAAGTTTGGGAGATCATAGATTCAAAATTGATTGTCTGCACTGGGATTGACTTAAATTTTGTGATCCTCATATCATACAAATAGGAAAAAAAAACATAACTACAACTAAAAAATTAGTGAAAAAATGAACATAATAATTTAGAAAAGTTAATAAGAAGTTAAATTAATATCCTTTTGTGAGTTCCCTTAAAATTGTGTTTCTTTAGTGCATGATTTATGCTTCTTTTTGGATAAACCTATGTGGTCTTAATCAAATTTTTGTATGTGTACACAAACATTTTAATTGCAAACTTTAAAGCAAGTAATGATTTATTATGATAAATTATTGTAACTTGTACTCTGTGTGTCGGTATAGAAGCATAAATGAAAGTGTCCTGTTTGTCTGCATTTAGATCCAACAATACAAGTCTATATTCATTCTTATTTTGCCATGTTAATAGTGGAGTACAGTGCATGACAAGTGGAACGGTGGCACGGCCCCGATCTTGGGTTTCGGGGGTGGGGCGATATATTATGTTTTCACAGCCTCTTTGGCAATCTTGACCTTTCATTTTTTGTTTGATGTGATTGCATTTCCACCATTCTAGATCTGTTATCCAAACCCTAGGTAAAAAAATACCTAGCCGACATTTCTATGGTAAAACAAACCTAAACCAAGCCGACATTTCTCTCTTACCCTAGGTGGAAGGCCTCCCTTGCTCGTCAATGGTTATAACACAAACCTCAAGACCATTAAACATAGGGATCTTAATCGAATGGAAGCTCGTACTGATCATGATGTGGTTCCCATTAGAGACAATTTTCTTAAAAGGAAGGTTGAAAAGTTTCATCTTGATGATTTGGAGTGGATAGAGAAGATTCCAGAATGTATGGTGTTTCATCCCTCGATAGAGGAATTCGAGGACCCTATCAGGTACCTGGAGACAATCGCCCCTCTTGCATCACACCATGGTAATGAATTTTCTTTGCTTTCTTTTTCCCTGTCAAATGTATAGTTGCATGCTGTTTTAGATAGGAAGAGTGCTATGTTGAGTTGATCCTGGCTTGGATTGATCTACTTCTGGAAATATATTCACTTCAAGATTTTTTTGTCATACCAGAATGATAGGTACAGTGCAGGACTTCAACGTTGTACAAATGTAGAAACTTATCTCGGAATTAACCTAGATTTCAATTCTTCTTAGTCCCAATCAAGATGCTTGTACCAGGTTTACCGGAATATGCTTGCTGATTTGGAAATTAATCCGGCTAGATATATCTGATCTTCACCTGACAATTTCCAATTTTATAAGATGAAGCAACCAAAGAATGTTGATTTAATAGTCAGATTGCCAAATCAGGCTAATATGATTTTTCCTTTTCTTTGTCCTTTCCAGGAATATGCAAGATAGTTTCTCCAATAAGGGCATCTGTTCCAGCTGGCATTGTCCTGGTGAGAGAGAAACCGGGATTTAAATTTACCACTAGGGTGCAGCCTTTGCGTCTATCTGAGTGGTCCGGGGATGACCAGGTCTCCTTCTTTATGAGTGGGAGGTTTGTTTTGCCTCATTCTTGAGGAATTTCAAACTCTGAATTATTAAATGCAACATTAATTTAAGCTGTTGATCATGATTACTTCATATTATTTAATTTATTTTATGGAAATGTAAAGCTTGAAATAATCATTTGTTGATTGCCATCCTAATGCTTATAGCTGTAAGCAATATAATTCTTCCACACGTTAAGTTTTTTTATTTTTATTTTCAAACTCTCCATGTTTCCAATGGCAAATGGAAACAGGTGGTTTGGATGCCAACTTTATGTGAAAGAAAAAAGGGAGAGTAATTTTCCCTTCATTGTTATTTTGTCACCTTATTTGATCCCTTTTTGTCCACTTGACAACTCATTCAGGGTTTGTATCAAAAGATAGCCTATGCACTAATTTTCATTGCACTCCTGGCTTTGTACTTTGTATTGAATATCAAAATGGAGAAAGTGTACAATCTTTTTCTAATTAATACAATCGTCAATGGGCACTTTGCCACTGACCTTAAAAAAAAATGGAGAAAGTGCCAAGTCCCTCATCTGTACATTTTGTACCAATAGGAGCTTTGAGTTCATGATTTATTAACTCCCATCCAAAGGCTTTCATCAAACCAATAAATAATTTACAGTACTTGTAGGTAATATGGAATTATATTGTTAATACCATTTTGTAATTGCTTTATAATATTTACAGGAAATACATGTTTAGAGATTTTGAGAAGATGGCAAACAAAGAATTCACACGGAGATACTCCAGCGCATGCAGCCTCCCAGAGAAATACATAGAGGAGGAATTTTGGAATGAAATATCCTCAGGAAAGACCCAATCTGTTGAGTATGCCTGTGATATTGATGGCAGTGCTTTCTCTCTTCTCCTTTGGATGATCTTGCCAATAGCAAATGGAATTTGAAGGTCCTTCACATGAAATCTTCTTTCCCTCTTTTTCCACTGATTTCTTTGTTTATGAATTTTTCTAAATTGACCAACATATCAGCATAATGAAAAATAGAAAGTATAGTGTTGTGTATGCACATTGGTTAGAGTTCATTATTGGTTCAGTATCAGAGGACACTTTTTTGCAAGCTATTAAGGCATAAAACTGCATTTATATGATTTTAGTTATTACTATTTTATGTCTGGCTTGTAATTGTCAATCACAGTTTTGGTTCTTGAGCTTTTGTTTTTTATGATATCTTTGTTTCATTATATTTGGAATTACACAAATAAGAATGAACAGGTTTATATCTTTCACTTTTCTGAACTTTTTCAGAGGCTGCCTCGGTTGCAAAAATCTACATTGCGCTTCGTCAGTTCGGCAATTCCGGTGAGTGCACTTTTTAAACCAATCTCATGATTATTGTAGTTAGGTTTTCTTAGTAGCTACTTTACAACTAGATTCGAATTGCTATTTTTTTTTTTATGTAGGGTGTAACAGACCCGATGCTCTATATAGGAATGCTGTTCAGTATGTTTGCTTGGCATGTAGAAGATCATTACTTTTATAGGTACTTCTAAGAAACCTGTTTATGTTTTCTATATATGCATTTTTCTTAAAATTTCAATAATGCCACATATTCTTGTCTTATGCTGGTTTTATTAGTGAGTTAATTAATTTATTTTTTTGTACAGTAAGTTTTTTGGCCTTTTCCCAACTTAATTGGTATTTACTATTTAATAATTTTACTTGTGTAATAATTGACAATTTGTTTGGGGCCTGAAAACTTAAAATCAATTGATACCTGGCAAACGCCTGCATGTTATGTTTGATTTAACTAAACCTAATTTTTGAATGTGTCAGCATTAATTACCATCATTGTGGTGCATCAAAAAACCTGGTATGGTGTGCCGGGTCATGCTGCATCAGAATTTGAGGGGGGTGGTGAGGGACAAAGTCTATAGTCATGACGTGACGCTGGCCGACCAGCCTGATGCTGTTTTTGAGCTTCTCTTAGGAAAGACTACCATGTTTCCTCCGAATTTATTAATAAATCACGGCGTACCAGTTTACAGGACAGTACAGAAGCCAGGAGAATTTGTAATTACATTTCCTGGAGCATATCATGCTGGATTTAGTCATGGTAAATAGATACAGTGAGCATTTGACAATAGTCTGTGACATTAGTATCTGGTACCTGGTACTGGTAGATTAGTGTCACAACTAATATTGGTACACGGAAATCATCATTGGTATCCAATTTAAGGACCCACAGAAAAAATAATCAAAACATAGCACAAGGAACAAGTAACTGTTCATTTGCTCCAACAATGACACTGTACTTTAATGTATGTATTGAACTTGTACATGCATCAGCACCTTCAATTGTTGTAATTAGTCAAACAATACCTTGTTAATTTGTGGACTTTTATAAAATAGAGAAATTAATGCATACCCCACACATGTTGTTAAAATTGTATAAATTTCTACAAAACATTAAGGTCCCTAATTTCTCAAGTTTCTTCAAATGTTGATCAAACTACCTCAGCTCCTTGATTGTTCCTCTAAACTCTTTATATGATTACAGGAGGAAATAAGATTGTTTGGTTGAATTATAATATTAGTATTACTCATTCTGCAAGGGTATAGCTGATGAAAAATTACCTTTCTATAGGTTCTTTATTTTCTTTTCTCTTAACATTTGACTGCAAGTTGTTGAACCTATCCATGCAATTCTGGTATAAACATTTTTCTTAAATTGGTATAAGTATATGACAATTTAGCACATTCGATATAAATAAACCTCAAAAGAACATAGTCATAGAGACATACATAAACTAAATGAAGAACACGGCAAGCGACCTCTTGCTTCTGTCTTCTGTTGATACTCTTGTGACACTAACTTCATCCATTCAGGTTTCAATTGTGGAGAGGCTGTTAATTTCGCAATGAGCCATTGGTTCCCTCTAGGTAACATATGCCGTGACCGGTACGCTCTTCTCAGAAAAACCCCTCTTATCCCGCATGAGGAGCTCCTATGCAAAGAAGCATTGTTTCTCTCTGAGGAAATGCTTCAAACAAGCTCAAGCAACAACGAGAGGGACAATTCCTCTGAAAAGTGCATAGAAGCTTTTGTTCAGTTCATGCGGGCCCAGCATTATGCAAGGTGGCTCCTTATTAAATCTGGTGCGCGCCTCTTTTACAAATCCGATATTCAGGCTACTGTCTATTGCGGTATTTGCAAAAGAGACTGTTATGTATCTCATTATATGTGCAGTTGCAACTTGGATCCTATCTGCCTTCATCATGGTAAGTGTACAAAAACGGTGACTAATGTCTGGAAAATTTGCAAGATGTTGTCTGCTTACAAAAGACAAGAAAGATACTAAAACATTACCAAGCAGTTTTTCCCCAAACTCTTTTTTTTTTTTTTATAAGGAGGGTAAAAGTGGATTTTGAAAAATAAATATTATTCTGGCATTGCAAGTGGTTGGTCATTTCACTGGCCACTTGCAATGCCAGTGGCCCATTTGGTGAGTTCACCTGTTTTTGTTTCTGAGTTACTTGAAACATTTAATGTTTACTAATATTATGAAGCAAACACCAGAACAGCTGGTCTTGAGTCATGCAGCATAGTCCGTCTGTACCAGGACTCCCAGTTTTGAGCGCATTGCTGGATTTATTTTGTATATCAGTCAGTGTTTGCTAAATTATCACCTCCAATTTGAACGTTCATATCTTTGTCGTCTCAACTAAAATTCGAGTGAAATTTGGTTTGTTGGAAAGATCTCTAAGTTTTCTTTGATTCTATGATAAGGCCATGAATCAATGCGATATGAATTTTCATTCCAATTTATTATAAAAAAAATAAAATTTATAACTCTATTGTTTATTGTTGTATGATTCCTGCTTTAGTTTTGAAAAACAGGATTTATAACTAGCATTCATTCTCTCTCTCTTTCTCTCACCATAAGTTGGTAACAAGGGCTATGGGTGGGTTGAAAGACTTATAATTCTTTGGAGTATTCATATATTAGTTATCTTCAGGGTCACATATGGACTTACTTTTACGGTTTGCTAAGCTCTTTTCTCTTTTCTCTCACTTTTATCTGGGTTTTTCCAGGGGTTAACATGAATTGCTCTTGCCCTGATCGGATCGTATTTGTATGTCAAGACATAAAGGATTTAGAGATCATATCTAAGTTCTTTGAGGCAAGACCCACCAAGAGAACTGAAGAGGTTGGTTCTCTCTCAGCCACATGTGATGAGGTTTACCAACCTTACTGTGAGATGTCCATGGAAGCAGCCACTGGATCTGATGATGCCAACTGGTCTCCATCTGTAAGTAATGTAAGGGCCAAAAATTTACTGTAATGCCCCTGAAAATGAATTGGGATTTTTCTTCCTTGAGAAAATTTCCTTTTGATCTCTTTAAAAATGTTTTACCAGTTTGAGGATGCCTCTCATTTTAATATTTTAGTCCATGCACCAAGAACTAAATAAGAATTAATTTAGCTGCAAAAATTCATCATTTTTCCTTGTTACATAGGCATTTGGTATATCTTTTTCACCAAATTATCAAAATTTGTAGAGAAAGTTACTTGTTGGAGCTGATATTTTGGTTTAGTTGACTGACTTATTAGTTTGGTTTAGCAGAATTGAGGTCTGAAACACTTTGAGCTTAATAATGATCTAAAACCGTGCATTAGGCTCATATTCAAGATCAATTTTGAGTCATTCACTCATCTTGTTCAGCATTCTTCACACAGGATTTGAACATAGAATATGCAGAATGTTATATGCAAAAGTTGATCCCTGAAGTTTGAGATTAGTAGAACTGTGTCACCAGATTTAAATTATAAAGAAATATATACTCTTTGCAATCGATGGATTAGTATGCCCACAATTTTCAGATTTCAAATACAAATTTAAGTGTTAATCGAACATTGCTCATCCAAGGTCAAGCTTGCCTATTTACCTAGCCGGTTCCAAATTGGAATACTAATCCATCGTTTGAACTCACTTGATCTGTCTCGGTACTGTCGCATGGTTAGTTTTGAGCTTTACAAGTGAACCATTTCAAGAGGTAGGCCTACCTGGTATTTGACTGGTTGGGATCAAGGCAACCTTTGTCACACTTTGTATGTTTCATATGACTGGTGCATAATATATATACCGGAGTCGCAATATTTATCAGAGTTGAGTTTATCTTTATTAAGGGGCTAGTTATGAGGAACTAAGGATTTTCTATTAAATGAACAACTTTTAGGTCTGTGAGTTTCATTAACACAAGAAAAAATATTACTTGCTTTGTAGAAGTGAGTAGAAATTAGTAATTAAGCACTTTCTTTTGGACAAAGATCTTGCAGAAGATGCATTTATTTCCCACTCAGTTCATTTTTTTAAAGTCTTTTTTTTCTTGTACTTGAAACTAATTTGGAGAGCTATTGAAAACTGATGTTTTTGAATTCTGTATTTACTGCTTCCTCTTTAAATTTAAAGAATTCCTATATTCTTTTTTGGAGAATATATTTTTAAATATCAAAATTCTTGGGCAGGGTTGCATGGACACTAAAGTAGGAGAGCTGCCTAATATAAACCGTCCTGAAAATGAAAGCTCGGTGGGGCAAGACAGTGACGATTCAGATGCGGAAGTATTTAGAGTTAAGCGTAGATCAACTGGAAGTATAGCGAATAGATCTATAGACGAAGCAATTGTGTCTGATTTTGCTGAGAATCAGGTATGGGATATTTGCAAATTGCACCCAACATTGTACCTTGCTCCCAAATAAGATGTTAAAATTCTTAAATCTCTTTGTTATCATATACATGTTGGACTAATATAATGTAAAGGTGCATTCCATCAAAACATTTTGAACCCTATACCTAGTAACCAGGACGAATATCAATCTGCTGCAGGCTAGTACTAAGCCGGGATTTCATTTGTATTGTCTTGTTTTGCTTTCTTTCTCGTGACTACTACCAATTATCTAATATGTTGCGAGTTGGTATCAGCTGTTATGCAACAGATCTGCTGGTACATTAACTTCTGTAATTGACCCTGCATTACTATATAAAGAATATAGAAGGATTAAATTCTAATCAATTGACAATTCCAGGTTTTTAAACGGCTTAAGAAGGTGGTAGATCACAGGTTTATATCAGAAGAAACACTCATTGATGTAAATCAACCTCCGGCAAGCCCCATTACTGAATTTCAAATTGCATCATCTGAAATTAGTGAAGACAATGAAGCACTTGGAACCTTATGAAAACAATTGATTGTACAGCATCCACACTTTTCATATTGTGATTAATTGCTCCACTGCTAACAGGTGTTCTCATAAATACAAAATCCTATAGATCAGACCATTTAGATAATTTGTAAGTAGGCTCTACTCTAAAACCCCTACTTATCTAATGGGAATCCCAAACTATGGAATTATGTTGTTTGTGACTAACGTTGTGCCTTGTGACAAATTTAGAATTCCATTCTTCTGATTCATTATATTGGGAAAATTCCATAATTTGGATCCTTATTGGGATTCTAGAGGAGGCTTCTAGAGTTTAGGAGTTGATTCGGGTAATTTATTTGTTTGCATGACCTCCAATTGAGGTTTTTCTCACTTATAGGAATATTTCCTGTACTTAGGAATTTTGAAGGAAACAATAAAATTCAATTTGTTTCATGTTGTTGTTCTCCCTTCAGCTTTATTTTATTTTGTGATAGACTGCTGTAAATTTATGTATTAAAAAAGGGTCTTAATATTACTTTTGTACTGAGATTGAGGAGGAGAAATGTAGCTTTAAATTCTTTGATAAATCTAGAAAAAAGTTATCGACATCTTGAATTGATGTAAATGAAATTTGATAGTTAAGCTCATATGAAACTTCATCCGTATCAATCGTATTTCACTTAAATAAGTACAAGATTTGTAACACAGTTCATTTAAATAAGTACGTCTTCAAGTTTATGCGCAGTACCTGATTAACGGGCTTGGATTAGTTGGGCCCTAGCAAACATTTCTTCCGAGCGTCATATAATAGATGAAAAAAAAAATGAACGGAGTTAAATGCAAAGGTGGTATTTGCGGAATCAGGTATGTCAAATTTTGTTCTCCATAGAATTCAGTCATTCCTTTTATACCAGTACAACTAGGCCACTACTGTATTCTTCTCAGTAAAAGAATGTCTGGAAATATAAACTAGTCCTAATATGTCATGATCCACTTTTCTAATGAAATTTGAAGACATACTCAGTACAAATGACCCAACGTTAGTACTAAATATAACTTTTATCCATGTTTTAACTAATCAAATGATACTACAAATACAAAAGGTACTTGCTGCAGTGCTGGTGATTAATTCATATGGAATTTTTTTTTTTCTTTATACAATTCACTGATGCTGTAAAATAATTGAGAGATAGCGGCAAGGGTGTGGCTGAAATAATTGATTGAGGTTTACTTTTTATCTATTTTGTAAACTTTGGTTTTCAAAGGCTTCATTTAGGGGATAATTAAATAAACAAGAGAATTAAAACCAAACAAGCTGGGCACTTATGTGCACTGGCAATCATTTTTTTTTATTTTTTTATTTTGTAACAAATTGAACTGCTTGTTACTTGTGTCACTATATGCTTGATAAATTTTAAATGCATTGTTAGTTTCGAAATGGAGGGAATATATATATAATTTTCCTAATAAAAGTAAAATGTCTTAATTTTTTTTACTTTTTTATTTCCATTTATTTGCTTTCCTTCGGGGGTACTAATTAAAGATTTACTTAGTTGAAATTAAGATGTTCTTATGTGTATGAGTATTAGCAATTATGTATTTCATATAATTTAGTTGCTAGTTAAAGAAGCTAAGAAACATTGACATAATTTTAATAAAGATACTCTTGGAATAGAAAATTAGTGGAATTAACCTAATCAGGGCCAAGGAAATGATATTTCTCATGTAGAGGACCTTTTCTTTTTTATTAGGAAAATTAAATATGTTCAACTTGCGCTTTATTGCACTTTACTTTTCTCTTTGAACTGATTAATACTTTCTTTATATTTTGTATAACTAAAGGATATGAAATGATGTCTTGTCTCTTATAGCAACATATAAGATCAAAGAATATTCTCCATGTTGGGAGAATGCTTTCAATGGTCTATAATTTAATCTAAGTGACAAATTAATAAAAGTAATGCAGTTTGTATGTTTTTTAATTAAGACTACTATTCCCTTTTGTTGTCTCTTTTTCTCCATTAATTATATGTATCAGTGGCGGGTTGTTACCCAAATCTGTTATATATATATATAGGCTATCATGCTTTGGGAAGTAAAGACAGTGTTGTACTTCCCGCTTATATTTTCATTTTCAAAGTTCAAACAGTCGATCTGAACTTCTCAACATGATCTTCATATTGATATGTGCTTGGAGACCAAATTTTACATTTTTTAAAAAAAATTTTACTATTTTTTTAGAATTTTTGAAAATCACAGCTTTTCATTAAATAAAATAATAATAAAAAATTCAGAAAAAAAAAACTGATTTTCAAAAATTCTAAAAAAATAGTAAAAAATTTCCAAAAAATATAAATTTGGTCTCCAAGCAAATTACAATATGAAGATCATGTTGAGAAGTTCGGATCGACTATTTGAACTTTGGAAATAGAGATATGAGCGGGAAGTAAAACACCATCTTTACTTCCAAAGCATTGTAGCATCACTCTCTCTCTCTCTCTCTATATATAATCTGGCTAATATGCTACGCATAGCATAGAGGACCTCCGTACTACGGCTTAATATTTGAGTTTTCAAAATCCTAACGGTCGATCCGAACCGTTCAACATGATCTCCATATGAATATGTGCTTGCAAACCAAATTTTATATTTTTTAGAAATTTTAGAATTTTTTTACTATTTTTTTAGATAGGTAGAAAATTCACTTGATCTGAAAATTATGTACCATTCAGATCAAGTGATTTTCTACCTATCTAAAAAAAATAGTAAAAAAAATCTAAAAAATATAAAATTTGGTTTGCAAGTACATATTCATATGGAGATCATGTTGAACAGTTCGGATCGACCGTTAGGATTTTGAAAACTCAAATATTGAGCTGTAGCACGGAGGCCCTCTATACTAGCACCGTAGCCAACTCCTATATATATTACTCAATTTTTCGAAATTCAGAAGTAGGTATTATTGTCTAGCTTATTGGGCTGTGGCTCCGTCCCTGCATACCGATCATATATTGAGCAAGAAGTAGTGAAATGAATTATATATTTATATAATTTATGACAATGGGGCGTGATCAGGACTCAGGAGATTGTAGCTTTCATAATTTTAAAATTGCCCTAGTTAAATAAATTAGATAGCTCTTTTTCCCCTTCAACGGATTGCCTCTATCTTTGTCCTCAACAGCTTCACTCAAATTTTCTGACCTGTTTTTTATGCCTCCATTAATATGTATGCCAAAAGTTGCACATGCATTATTCAGTTAAAAATTCATGTTTGAATAAGAGCATCAATCTACAATAATGGTTAACAATGTATACATACCCTGTTCTTGACCAATTGCAAGAAAGTGAAATATTAATTTAACTTCAGTGAAATTTAATTGAATTTCATGCAACACGATCAGTTTGATCAGCTCTTGGCCAGGTTGAACCGAACGAGTATCCTCTAAGGTACAGTAAAGTGGGGCTCAAAATTTTATAGTTCAAATTTACTTCCAGCCGAATCAAATTCAATCTGGTACCTATTTAATGTATGGGGTTCTCTTTAAGATTCATGCCAAGTTAGAACAGTCTGAATTCACTAATTCTAATTGAGTCTCATTTACGGTACTGGGGAGGATATGGATTCAGGTTGAACATATCCATATCCTGTGCGTCTGCTATATTGACAAATTTTACGAAATCGATGTCATTTGTTTTAATTTTATTTTTTTGTAATGTTATTAATAAAATCGGCTATGAACTTTCGTAAAAAAAAAAAATTGGTTGCATAGTTATGAAATTTGAAAATATTGGGGTATGTGTCCATGTGTTGAGATAAAAGCTTTGATCGGAATCACTGAGCTCTGACAATAGAAGAGGACGTAAAAGTGACCACACTCTGAATATTTATTTAAAAAAAATGTATTTAAAACTGCAGAATTTTTTTTTTTTTTTTAGGAAAAGCCCTTAGGCATGTATTGAAATATAGTTAACTTTTACATCCAATCTAAAATTGAAAAATACATGAAACAAATACTAAATTGCCTACTTCTACCTAACCTGCAAGGTCCTACAATAATTGAGAAAAAAATACTGGTAAAAAAACCACCTAGTACTGAAAACCGCAGAATTCAAGACCTTTACTCTTGACGTTTTAAAACTTGCCTTTTTGGTGTCCTTATTAATTCCTTTCTGATATCGTCTAGGATAAAATATCCTAAATTTATGGATAAATTTTAGTATACTCTGTATTGTATAAATAATGGTACTTTAAAATATTTTAATCAAGTTCCAGTATATCCATTGCTAATCGTTCGAATTATATCTAAATATGACTTATTTGTTTTTCCAATTTGCCGTATCCAAAATTTTGTTATAGAAATAATTCCATTTTCATTTTTTTAATTTATATAGTATTTTTTTCGAGACTAAATCTAAAAATAATTATACCATCATTAAATGCTTTACTTTGTCCGAACTTAACATAGTATTTTTTAAAGGCACTTAACATAGCCTTATCTTTTCTCGAGTTCCTAATTATGTGTGGGAAGTTCAATGAAATACCTTAATTATAGTAATATTACAGGACTGGAGAATTAAATACTGGCTGTTTAATGAGTAATCTACAATAGTGAATAATTTAATTTTCTTTTTGTATATATATCCAGTGGGTTAATTAAATAGTTGTTTTTTATGTATATAGATGACCACTGAGTAGATAAGAAAAGTTTGTTCAAGTACATCTAAAAAAGGGTTTGAAAGCAGACTTCTTAACTGAAATGATTTTTCTATCTAAAATGAGGGTGAACCTCTATGGAGGGGAATTTTTTATTTATATAAATTATTATTAAATAATAAATAGAAATTGAAAGAGTATCTTCATTTTTTTTCATGCTACAGATGGATCCGAAAAAAATTTGGAACCAATACTCTATCTGTTTAGAAAATATTCCAGCATTCTTTCTGCTGCAGAAACAAAACTTAATTGCTCTTTCTTCTTTAAAAAAATCTAGCTACTATTTCAGAAAAAAAAAAATCCCAATACTCTATCTGTTTAAAAAAACTCAGCTATGATTTCAGAAAAAAAAAAACACACTTTGGATCTGAAAATAAATTTCAGTTCCAAAGTTTGAATACTTATTTTTTTTTTCCGGATCTATCTATGATCATTATTTAATAATAATTTCTTTAAATAAAAAATTCCCTCATTGGAGTTCACATGACCTAAGGATAGAAAAGTCAACGGTAACTTTTAAGACTAACAAGGCTGTTGCCTGTTGCTTCATTTTTTAACCTGTATCTTATAATTATTTTTTGTAATTTTCACATGCATCTACTTTTAGACTTCCAGTGAACTCTCTCTCTCCTTTTCTCTCTGTCTGGAAAAAAAAGATTCGTCTTGGTTTCAACAATGGCAGTGCCTGGGGAAATAGCACCTGAATATTAGCCAAAACTTTGGCTTCTTTTCATTTTATTAAAGAATAAAGGCCCTAGAACAATTACTATTTTTAACAATAGTTAGAGAAAGCTAGCACAGATATTAAAACTATTATTTTAACTAATTGAAGTCTCTCCTAAATAATGCAAATTAATAATAAGAAAAAGCCATTCAAGGGAATAATTTTAGTGTTTGACTGGATATCACCAGGTTTAGTGGATATAATATAGTTTATTTTTTACATCAAAATGGTAAATACTTTTTCTTTAATATTCTGGTTCTATCTTTGAATTAAATGCTTGTTCCACTATGGTAAATATTTTTTACATCACCAGGTTAGTGGATATAATATAAATTAAATGCTTGTTCCACTATGATTAACATACATATATTTAAAAAGCCTAGCTAGTTCTCTTGTCCCAATAAGACCACACATTGATTGGCCTCTAAAACATTAAACATATCTATCATTATAATTATTTTACTAACAACAATGTTACTTTGAGAAACAACATGATTAATTCATTATTCTCTCTCTCTCTTTTGAAAATTTTGGCAGCCGTTTGTCAAGTTCTCTCTGTATAGTTAAGTCAAATAAATGAGCTGTTGATGTCTTCGTTCAAAATCCTTAATTAATTCTATACAAGCTTTTCTATATTGCTAATTTGGTCATGTTCGTATACATATTAATTTGATCCGTAAAAGTTTAATTTTTTCAGAATTGTAATTGGTAACTTTCACTTTGATACAATATTTCTTTGCACTTCGTTAATTAGACTTCTTATATTCAATTAAGTATCTCCATTTTTCAGATCACTCTAAGTTTTTTTTTTTTTTTTTTTGTGTGTGTGCAGAAGTACAAACGTTGGAAGACAAAAATATATTAAGATTTAAGATATGATAGATTAAGATAACTTTCTTCAAGTAATATATAATTATAACGTTTCCACCTCTTTAATGGCTATGAAGAATATCAACAAAATAATATATACTAATTATAATAGTGTTCTAAATAGCGCGCTATAGCGCCGCTATAGTGTTTTTGGACCCCAAACGCTACGCTATGACATCAAAATGCGCTATTTGTGCTACGGCCGCTATAGCGGTCCGCTATTTGCGCTATACAATATGGATTTTTTTTAAGCAATTTATATGGGTTTTAAATAAAGATCCAAAAAAGCTCAAACCGAAATTGAATTTGTTGCTACTTGATACAAATAAATCAATTTGAAATTGGGAATAGAAATTGAAATTTGAATAGAAAAAAAGTCCAAACCGAAATTAAAATTTGAATAGAAAAAAAAATATTATGTCATGAATCATGATGCTTAAGATATTTTTAATAGAAAAAATCGATAGTTTATGATATTATTATGGATATTTTGAACTGTAATTTGGACTTTGTACGGGTTCAATATGAATATTATAATTTCTTAATTACTTTGGTGTTATTTATTGTTCTATGAGACTTTAGATAATGTTGATATTTAGTACAAATATTGAATATAAGGAATGTAAAAAAAACGCTATTTGAAATAGCTTCCGCTATAGCGACGCTATTCGCTATAGCTTTTTTTGTAGCCTTCCCGCTATGACGCTATAAACGCTATTTAGAACCTTGAATTATATACATAATTTGATTTTTGCGAGCCTCATAACGTCCATCAAAATGTCTTCTTTATATGAACATATAAAAGAGTGGGATCACTTGATAATCCAGGCAATTTTAAATAAAGTTTAAATTTAAAATCGAATATTATAGCATGATCTTTATTATGCAAATATTATGTGTATAAAAATTGATAAGATTTAATGTATGTTTCATTCTATATCATGTGACTTGAAGTTTCAATGAATGGTCCGAAATTAATGGTTTCTTTGCATCATCAAACAATACTTTAATTACATGAAATTTGATTGTTAGACTATCCATATATCCGATGATATACCTATAAATTATTTTTTATTTTATTTGAACTTTTCTGAATTGTAAATTAATATTGTCAAAATAATCATTTTCAGGTGATTTCTTCTCTATATAAAAAGTTATATATATAAAGTTAAATATTTTTAAAATTCATGCTTTTATATAGTTGATAGCCATTATATAAAAAAGTTAATTTTTTTGACAACTTTGACAACACTTTCTCAATTCATGTCAACAAATTTTGAAAATTGAAAAAAAATATTATAAACATATATTGTTTTCTTGTTAATTCGATCTCAAATTATATCAAGGTTGTTAAACTAATTAATATTTTTTGTTAATGGATCCCCACCCTATATATATATAGGTGAAGGTAATTATTTCAATGTTTCATTTTTTTTTTGTATGGAATAGCTCACATTAAGTCGGGCAATATTTGTCAAGACAAGTTGTTTTTATTCAAAAGCAAAGAAGTTGAGTTTACGGTCAGTTGAGAAATAGCTCGCAATCCGGCCATGGCGCGTAAAATTGGAATATATAGCTTGGACATTTCTTTTAAAACGCTCCTTCTTCTTCAATTATTTTCTTGTTTGTTTGCATCCTCTATCCAATTAAATGATCCAGAAGATATATTAGCGCTATAGTGTTTTCGGACCATAAAAACTATTAGCGCTATAGCGTGGCAACGCAATATGACAATATCGTCGTCTTTTTAACAGTTCCACTATGACGCGATAAACACTATTTAAACCTTTGACAACAAAATACTCTCTTTTATTTCCGTACATCTAAATATAATAATTTCTACATATAAAAAAATTTCTCCTAGTAGCAGTGTAGCACTATTATATTGAACAGGATAAATTAATGGTACTGTCGTACTGATTAATATTTTTTTAGAAATCATGGCAAAGATAGCATGATTAACATATAATTCATGGCATGTGGAATCTAGGTGCACATTAGATAGGTGAGATTTTGCTGCATCGACACGCGTGCAGAGCAATTAAATATAATAACAAGCTAGAGAACAAAGAAAGAGGAGAATAGAAGAAGAGAACAGAGGTAAGAAGAATAGAGGGAGGTTGCAAGAATAGTGTGCTTATTTATGCTCTATTCCAACTTTGACTGCCGGGTTAAAAGTACCTCAAGCTGCAAATTGCTAAGCCTCGTGCATGCTACATTAATTAGTATAATACCAAAAGTTTTGGAACTTTTCAGATGAATTTCTACGCCTAAAAAGAATAGTCATTTGTCCAATGGAACTTTAATTCACCACAACAGCCTACGTACGTGGCTTCCGAATTTTTTATTTTTAGAAATATAAAAAAAATATAAAAATGAGATTGATATTTTTTTTGTTTTTCTATTTCATGGAAATTGGTTCGGTCCTTTTAAAAAATTGAACCATGCATTGATACAGTTACTTTAAATTACCCATATATAGCCTCATAGGACTCCTGAAAAAAGAAGTAATCTACATTTAGTATTTGTTATTGTAATCCTCTGATATAGGAGTGCAAGCATCATTTTCTTAACTAATTTGTTGTTGTGATATATGTAGTGCTAAACTAATTTCTTCAAGTATATTTCCCTTCCTGCTTGTCTATCCAATTTTTGGTTCTTTCCACCTTTTTGAAAGGTAAATTTGTACTGAAAGGTAGCTTCGAGTTTTTGGGTAATATTTGGTTCTTTCCACCTTTTGTGTATGAATTTGTAAATTCTACCAGTATAAAAATAATAAATAAATAATAGAATAATCTAACATGTATTCAAGTTTTTGGGTACGTTTCTACTTTAGTGTCCAAACAAAATAATAATTCTTGATGCTTAAAAGACATAAAAATACTTTCAATAATTATACCAAGATGAACTACTCTTTTATAATATTAGAGAAAATTATTATCACATCTCTTGATCTCCAACTCTTTTATCTTTACATTTTGATCGGAACGAATTTAAAAAGATTTCACTTAAATCAATAGATACATAAAAAAAAAAAGATGATCTCAAATAAAATTGATTGATAGGTACATCACCTTCTCTCAGCAAGAATTCAACCAAAGAGAAGTGAGAAAAATCCATAATTTTTGCTTATTACCAAAAGAAGAGAGTTCAAAATTTATTTTTGTGTCTCATCATGCTTTATTTTTTTAAATTTTCTTAATACAAAAAATTAGTAAATTCATATGTCAAAATTTGACCATTATAAATTCGTATGTCATATCTAACTATTTTATTTTGATATTTGAATTTGAATTTTTTTTTAAGTTTTAAAAAAATAAGACTATAATAAAAACATCAAAACTGAAAACATTTAAATCCTTTCTTTTGTAAATAAACAGATATTTATGAAATATTTCTGGACGAAGTGCAGGGCACACTGATAAATAGCCAAAATTGTTAATATACATATATTGCATGTAGTCATACAAGCCGGAAGCCAATATCTCTTCTTGTTGATTCCAACTTCTCTGATCCAATAAATATGTACAAAAAGTTGGATGCATTTAATTAAACTTGAATTTGAGGAAGTGTTCGTGCAGAGATTTGACTATTACATGGAACTGATACGTATGATATGTCAACTTAGGTGGTTAATTAATTAATTTAATCCACTTGGATCCACAAAGGATCGATCACGTGACCGACAACACATGATAAACAATCATATTTTTAAGGGTTTATATACTTTATAAAGTTACGAAAGTAAATAGGATTGTACCGCTGTGCTTTGAGGGTCAATTAATGCAACGAGTTATGTGACTTCATTAGAAAAAAATATGATAGATATTAGGTATTTAATTATATTAATGGGTACAAATTATAATATAATATTTTTTATTTCTTTCATCATGGTTATTATAAAAACTAAAATAAGATTGATAGTAATAAAATATGAATCTCTAAAATCATTTTAATTTCTTGATTCAAATATAACTAGAATTCTCTTTATTTTAGAAAAATGATGTCTTTATTTTCTATCAACATATTAAATTATTATGAAAAAGAAATTAAATTTGTCCAGCATATTAATGAGCACTAACTATTGCTAAGAAATTAAGTTAAGATGATTTATTTTATTAATGTATGAGTTTATGATATATTTAATGGGTAAGAAATCTAGTTATGTAGCATATTGGTGTGAAGCTAGGAATTTTGTTACTCTTTTTATAAAATATAATGATATCTTCTGTTTTCAAATGGAAAAAAAATGAAAAATCCTGTGAAACACCCAAGTAAATTATATAGCATAATTAATTAAAATTGGCACAATTGTCCTCACTCCTAAAAAAAATAACAACTTTTAAACTTTATCTGAACTGAAAAGGAATTGCTTGGACTTTGAGGGTCATTTGTCTATTTTAACCCGGGACTTTTCAAGGCCAGGAACAAAGAAATGTACTCTTACAAAATTAAAATTAAAGATGCAAAGAAACAGAAGTGTAATCCGGTAAAAGAACAACAAAAAAACAAAAAATAAAAAAGTTGTTGTGTCTATATATATAGTCAAATTTAGAAAGTTTAAAGGGTTTTATTCGAATATATCTGATGAGAACAACTAAAATCATCAGCAATATTTAATTCTCTCCTCAGTGGCTATTTCTAAAGGTGTGTCATTTTCACTTCCATAGTTCCATAGATCCCACCCTTTTATCTCACCTATAAAAGTAAGACAGAGAAAGAGAAACAGAGAGGAGGCCAAGGACCAAACAACTATCGCTACACTTTTACCATCTTATTTTCTCTACCTCTCCAAATATTTAACCAAATTCCCACTTTCAATTAATTAATTACCTCATATATATCTTTCCCTTACCCACCAACAACACCAAATTATTCCCATACCCATCCTCTTCCCCATCTCAGTATAAGTACCCATTAGTACCTCTACTAGCACTTCCACTTTCATGTACCTCACACTCTCCAACCACTGATCCAGCTCTGAGCTTGTAAAGAGAAGAAGAGAAAGAAAGGCAAGGAAACAAAAAGAGAGAGAGAGATGGAGCTTTTTCCTGCACAACCAGATCTCTCTCTGCAAATCAGCCCGCCAAAGAACACACAAGAAACCATGGAGTTAGGGTTCTGTGAGAAGATCCATTACAACCTAACACCGCCATCCTGAAGCCCGGTACGACAGGTGCCGGTAGCAACTTCAATCTCTCATCAACAAAACCCTAATCGTTCGCTATCCCAATATCCTATACCTCCATACCTAATTATCACCCCCATTTCCTTCTCCATTCACAACCGCTTCTAAATGAAATTCATGATACCAATCAAGTTAGACCTTAGTATGTTAAAACCCATAAGAGGGATCCCTGTGTACCACAGCTCACCTCATTCTCCACATTTTCCTTCCTTTTTCCACAATACCAGCCATAATAGCATGGGTGAATCAAGTGTTATTTCTAGTGCATGCAACCTGCAGAGATCACCGAGATTCCTTGCACGAGTCCCGGCCAAACGGAATGCACGGGCCCCACGCATGAGGTGGACTACTTCCCTTCATGCACGATTCGTTCATGCAGTCGAGCTTTTAGGAGGACATGAGAGTATGTCTTATAGTCTCAAATTTAATGTTTGTTTTCTTTGCACAAACGAAACTTCACAGGTCTTAGACATTTACTTATTTAAACTAAAATTCATCTCTTATTGGGATCTATATTTGAATCAAAATTACTTAATTGTCTCATCATTCCGAATTTATTTTTTCTTATTTCTGTTTAACATTGTATCTATTTCTTAATTAATATCTATTATAGCTGGGAAAAAAAAAGTTGAATTAAATCCAATATATATATGCTCAGAAACTATAATCTTTCTTTGAATTAAATAATCAAACAATTTTTTTTTAAGTTTTCTTTTATTTGTTGCAAGAGGATATATATTTTAAGCGCCTCATGTTTACTCGATCATGCCTCCGTTTTTCAAATAAAAATATATTTTCAATTGACATAATAAACTGTCAAATGTAATTGTTAGCGGCTTCGCCATCTAACCTTCAAAAAAGAATATCCATATATCGTTTTCTCTACATAAGTTGTATATTAATCTGTCTCATATATACAATGACTCACATGTGCTTTCCCGTACGTCTGTAAATAGGAGCAACACCTAAATCCGTTCTAGAGCTAATGGATGTGAAGGATCTCACCTTGGCTCATGTCAAGTCTCATTTACAGGTATGTGAAGTTCAGATAAATAATTTCATTTTGTTTACCAATACCCTTTTATATTGAATTCACCAGTGAATGTTCCCTTTTGCAAAGGGGTGCATTTTTATAGTTTTATGTAGTTCATTTTTTCAATACTATGTCATCATCCACAGTCCTATGCATTTGGTTCAATTAATTAAATACTGTTGCTTGCTTTTACTTATTTAGTTGCCCTTTTGGGAACCGATTAATTAAACAAAGAAATATATTGCTCTCTTTTCGTAAGATCTTGATTCCTCTCAAATTAAAAATAATGGTGAAGTGCTTGATGCACCATATTGCACTTCTCATTTCTTGTATTACCCATTCTCTCTCACACACACACATACACACACACACAAACACACGTAGCTAGGCACAAAGACCTGAAACTTTTGAGCATAGTTGCAGTTTTTTTAATGAGCAGCAGAAATGTACCCAAAAAAAGGAAAGGAGGGAGGATACTGATTTACTATGTTTCACAATACACTTAAAACATTTGGAAGTACAAGAAAACAAGTGCAATCCATAATTTCTCAACAATTTGCTCTTATCATATTCCACAATTTGGAGTTATCTATATTTGTACGCTAGTTAAATATATTCTTCTTTACATTTGGAAGCATTCTTTTTGTAGAAAAGTATAGTCAAAGTTGTGTTTTCACTGATAAGTATCCCAACTTTGAATAAAAAAACTTGCAATTTGTTGTGGTTATTTTTGTGCCTGCTTTCTTTGTCCTTTTTTCATTTTCTTCTTTTTTTCTTTGCTTTTTGGAGAAGTATTTCTAGGGTTTAGTTTACTGTTGTTATAAATAATGCTTTTTTGGATGTTAATAGTTTTAGTTTTCATGCTTTAGAAAGACAAAGACAGTGCAACATTTAAGTAAATGATCAGCTTTGTGTTATTTAGTTAACTGTGAATTACTTATTACAGGTAGGCTTAGATATTCAAGATACTTGAATTAATTTTTGACATGCAAAAAAGTCTCACTTCCGTGAGGAAACTAAAAATATTTGCCTGTATTATTACTTTGCAGATGTATCGTACAATCAAGACTACTGATCATAGACCTGCTACACCAGGCAATACAAATTTTCTCTCAAGTGATTGAATCATAATTAAGCTTCCTTCCATGTAAGATATAAGATTATGATTTCAGCAATGATGAGACTTGATTATATGTACAGGTGAAATGAAAACCTTTGAGAATTCGGATGAAACATTACCTGACATAAACAATAGTGGATCAGAATCATCAATTCAACTTGTCTCAAAAGAAGCAACAAATTTAAATGGTTTATGGAGTAACTCTTCAAGGTGAATTGACTTGCTATTTAATTCATTTAAATGTGTTACAATTTTCTTGCCTTTATACTTTTTAGATAAACAAGTTGAAATAATAGAAAGCATTGGACAGTGCAAAATATTAAATATCTTAGCGTGTTTTTGGTAATTTCATATCTTGTAAGAAACTAAACTCAAAGCAGAAGTCAATTCAATGAGAAAAAAAATGTTTCAATGAAGAGACCGAATCTGCTACCCACATGAGGGCAGGAATTTCCTGCCCCATGTGTCACTGGCACGTGGGCCTGAGACAAAACTATTTTCCAATATTTAAATGCCTAAACCCGTCGGGTCCCATCTGTCAGCTACACTTGGAGCAGGAAATTCCTGCCCCCATATGGGCAGGTGATCCGATTTCTTCAATGAATCATATAAGCCTCAACAATATTGTTTTAATGAAATTATAGGTTTCTTTAATACATATATCCCTTCAACAAGACAAAAAAAAAAAAAACCTTAGCTAATACTTTCTTTTTCATTTCTAATCATAGCATTTACTAGAAATGTTTACCATATATAACACTTCATTACAAATATAAAATTAATAGATATATATATGCCTAGAAAGTGCCATCAGGGGTACAAAGTTTACTGAGGATGTCATGGAGATCTACCAATCTGTAGATTTGTGTTAAATATTTTAGTCAGTAGAGAGGCTTGCACACCTAATTTTTTTTCAAAAATATTTATTAAATTAGTGTACCATTTTCTGACCTTTAGGCAATCTGTTTGTATAAAAGAGAAGGTAAAAAGGAGATGTTCAGTAAAAGAGAGGGATAATTAATACACTTATACAGCAGAATAAAGAGAGAAGAAATGGATTGCCTAGATGCTTAGATCTAATTATAAGCAGTGATCTACTTTAGACTAATAAAAGGTTCCTTGTCTCATGTCCTAGAAATTAATTAAATTAGTAAATAACACCATTCCAAGTGCTCACAAAAAGTTGAAGGATTATAGCTTTGTTCCATCTGGCCCCCTTGAACGTGCATTGCTCTTTTTCTTGCTAGCTTCAAAAAGAGGCTACTTAGACCATATGGAAACAAACCTTAAAAAAAATGAAACCAAAAAAACATAGAGACAACAATTAATTGTGCTATTAAAAGGAATACATGTTAATTTTTAAAAAAATTACTCAATGATATATTTTGGAGAAATGTCTTTGCATAAAATTGCATGTATCCGTGTACCTTTTCAAATAAAATATTGAAGAGAAAGATATATTATGAATATCAAATTTATATGTACTTCTGTTTTATTTGACAAAAGCTTTATGCTGCCTGCTCATTTAATTTATGATGTAGAAGTTTGCACGCATGCACACACAGATACGTACACACACAAAAGGGAGCGAGATTGAGATAGGGGGGTGGGGGGGTCGTTGAGGTTATAAAAGCGCTTGAACAACACTTGCAGAATGTAGCTAGCGTGCAACCACATGGAGAATTCAACTTTAGGTCAATAAGTTGTCTGAAAAAGTTTGAAAGTGCTCGTAATTAGAGAACATATCAATAGTGAAAGAAGCAACACCTATTCCTCTTTATCTCTATATATATTCTATATCTTCTTTTGTGTATCTTTTTTCTCTCCCCTTTTTCTTTTTCATATTGGACTTCCACTGATTGAAAGATATTCTCTTTTTCTTCATAATTCTTTCCAGCAGTATTGGGTCCTGGTTGCAAGAAAAACCAAGAGATTTCACATCTAGAAGCGTTAATTCTTTCAAGGTTTGTATTTCATTCAACTTTCAAATCTAATTATTGCTGGTAAAATTTTAAAAATAACATATAAAATTAAGTTATACATGCATTGACTTTTCCAAGCACATTATTAACTCAACAGGAATATATAGCAGAAACTATTTTTTTAGGTTATATATTCTGTGTCCTTTAGAATGTCATGTCTATGTTGCAACAAATTAAAAAAATAACGATATTTTATTTTCTATTAACCAGGGAATGAGGCCGACAGAGAGCATTGATGACACGACAAACTCAAATTCATCGCCATCTGCTACTAATATAAGAATGAAGAAGCCGAACCTGGAGTTCACCTTGGGTAGATCATAATAAATAACAGAAGAATCATTTCTCTGGTACCAGTTCAAATTTGGATAGACAAGAGAGAGAAAAGAGACTATATAGAGAAGAAAAAAACAAGGAGATCACTGTGGAAAAAGGCAAAGAGGAAAAAGAGAAGGAGAAATTTTGACTGTATGCATATGTAATCTTTGTCAAATGCACAAGTGAGATGTGGGTCAGTTAGGAACATGCATGAAATGGGGTTGTTGATTATGTATTAACCTTTTTGGGTTTTCTAGTCTGATATAAAGGCATAGGAGGTCTAGTATGAGGTGAAGTCTTTTTTTTTTTTTGGACATTAGAAGCCTGTAGGCAATGTTTTACCAGAAAATAAATAAAGGTTCATAGTTGACCAGCTACAATTGAAAGTTTCAGTATAATAACAATTTCTTATAAATTAAGAAAAATATTTATAAATTAAATGCAGAGTTGAATTCTCTAGCGTATACACATATACGAATGGCTTGCTTTAAAGTAATTAAATTAAATTTTGTAATTAATCCTCTAGTCAAAAGTCAAATTAAGAAGTATTTCAAGAAGAGAGGCGCTCAGCAGCGCTGTGACCACAACCGTAGAGTTGCATCAAGATTGGAGTACAGATCAAAATCTGAGATCTGAGATATATTTTTGTAGCACATACTTTGTGGTCCTTTGTGAAACGAATCAGAATACAATGATAAATGGGTCAGCAATATAAGCTTCAAGCACGCCTGTTTTTCAAGCCTTCACAGCAGGTCCGTACGAGAAAACTCATATGCGCACACGGTGGGGTGTGTTTAGGGAAGGAAAAACATGACGTGACGTGACTAAACGGTGTGACTTTGTCATGTCACATCATGGCATGTAACTATTTTTTCACGTGACATATATAACTTGACTTGACTAAAATGCATGATAGATGACAATCACATCATGCGAATTACCACGTTTAATTAATTTTTTCAAACTTTTAGTTCATAGAAAAAAATAAAAAAATTGCTGAAAAATAAGAAAATATTACAAGCTAAATTAAAATATAGAATCAATGTTGGAAAAATTGTTAATGTAACGTGACATGATGTCACTAGATCATTTTGTGTGACTTGCCGTGACATCATTTTTTTATCGAAAAGAGTCACGTCACGTGATCGACACACATTTCGTGATGTACCGGTCATGGCATCACTACGTTGTCACAGTTATGACAAAAGTAACTATTGCCATGCGCCATTCACTAGAAAAATGGTCGACACGATTTCTGCCATCAGATTTAGTAAAATGGACAACTAGAGCTGATGTAGATTGTCGAATTCGATCAGTGATCAGACGAGTACTGTTTTATCCACCTTTCTGCAACTCTGCTTGTACAAAATATAAAAACAAAAAATTGCCTTTGTGTCGTTGGAAAACAAAGGGGAAAGAAAACCCATTGGTTCTATATATTTATTGTTTCACCTCATTAGTTTCATAATTTAATCGCACCATCGATTAACGACATGATTTTATTTGACAAGCTGTTATTGGTTAGCTAGTCTAGATTATGGTAATGCTAAATTCATTTAAAGAGCACGTTAAAATATCGATATCATAGCTCAATTAAGGAGGAAATTAAATGATTTTACATTTTAGCATGTACTGTATGTTAATGGTTCATATTTGTTGGTCCCGTATTTAGAGAATACGTATCGTTATAAAAAATGTCATCTGTTCTATATGTAATAAAGATCAAGTTGGAATAAAAATTACCTTCCTCATAATTAGAAATATTGGTTCTGAACTTGTCATGTTTTTGTGTCTTATAAATCGTGTGTGTATAGCATAATTTCAAATGTGATGATATTTTAACTGACGGCGAGAATTACTGCACTGTGAAAATAGTATATCTTACAAAACAAAAAAGAAACTTGTAATTAATTTCTGAAGTGGTAACTAAGGAACATCTTTTATTTATTTTGAAGAGCGTGCAGCATGCGACAAGGTTTTAAATTTATCAAGATCACCACTTAATATACAAAGCTAATAACAATCAATTGGAATATACATTTAAGGTAAAGACTCCAAACAACTTGTGAAGTTGGAAAGCAAATTAAATGTTTTGTAATAGAGGGCAGAACAATATTGACATTAGAAACGCTAGGGAGCTAAAAGTTATAAGTAATTATAAAAATTATAAAATATAAAGAATCAAACTGTTAATTTTTAGGGGGGCATTTCACGTATACTCAAAAACTTCAAAAATACATATTTTCTCCTCTAAATTTTGAAATTACGTATTTCCCCCTCTAAACATTAAAAACTCACATATTTACCCATTTTATTATTTTATATTAAAACACATTTCAAATTCATAAAATACCCATTTTACCATTTTATTAAAAAGCATAAAACGTCCATCTGACTTCAATTTGAATTTGAAAGGTTCCTCTATCGTCCGAATTGCTTAACGATCTATGCGTGCTAGGTCCGCACGAATCTTGAAGCGAACACGCACAGATATTGAAACAATATGCACATATCTTAATGCAATGCACACGGGTCAAAATTGTTTTAAGATCCGTGAGCAATAGATTGGCACGAATCTTGAAGCGAACACGCACAGATCTTATTGCGGTGTGCACAGATCGGAAGGTACGTAGAGGAACCCTTCAGATTCAAATTTGAGTTCCATGGGGCGTTTTATATTTTAATAAAGGGTAAAATGGGTATTTTATAAATTTAGAATTAGTTTTAATATAAAAGACAATAAAATGGGTAAATATGTGAGTTTTTGAAGTTTAGAGGGAGAAATACGTAATTTTAATATTTAGAGGGGGGAATACGTAATTTTGAAATTTTTGAGGGTATACGTGAAATTCCCCCTCATTTTTAATTTACAAATATAACTTGGATCCATCCCTATTTTGTAATGCATGTTTAAGGACTGAATTAAAGGCGCATGCACTTAGTTCGAGCAACAACATTGGAATACAATGGGCAAAATTAACCTAGTATATTTTCAATATACAAACAGTAAAATTTAGCCTTTTAAAACAAAATAAAATTTTAATTTATTTAAGCTTCATGGAAATAAATTGAACGGATATATAATTGGTTTGGAGAAAAGCTATATATCTATTAGAAATCGACATAATAGAAGCAAGAAAAGAAACCGTCTCACAATGGAATAAACGCAAGAATAACGGTTTTACCCCTATGATGCTTCCAATATTTTAAAATAAAAAACGAGGAAATTTTTTTAAAATGAAAGAGAAACATCGTATATAACTCGGTGGTAGGTTCAAATTAATTTTCATCCTATTGGACATCTCATCAGCAAGCCACGTGGATGTGTTTTAAAAAAAAAAAAACTATATAGAAGAAAAATTAAAGAAGGGTGTGGAATTCTGATTGGTACTACACGAAGAGAGTCACATCATTTCATGGAGAAGGAGCAACATTGACCAGTGACAAGAACCCTACATGGTTAATGTTTTCAATTCATGCCTTGATTTCATCAAACACCTCCAATCCCATCCATGCATGCATGCACCCGTAGATAGTACTACATGTCTACATGCTTTCAATTAATCCAGCCTCCTGTTGCTCTCTGGTGTAGTCATCCCTGTTGCAGGTCATGTCCATCTCACATATTAAATTTATATTTTTGTATAACATTAATTTTAGAATCGAAATCAGAAAATTGAGATTGTGTGACTGGATGAATAAGTGTCATCATATAATTTTATTATAAAGGAAGTTAATAATAATATTTTTTACAAAGATTAAAAATATTAAAGGAAATAAATGAAAATTTTCAAGTTATAGGAGGGCTTAGCCCCCTTCCCCATGAGTGTGTATCCTTTGAGATCATATTTTCGTGACCAACATATCCGGTATCTATTTGGAAATAGCGCAGGGGCCAGTATTATTTGAGCTATGAGATTCATGCAAAACTTATTTGAACAGTTGAGATTTTCCAAAATGTCACGCAAAATATGAGATATCTAGAGGATGCGAATTCTACCTACCTCTGCCTCTGATTAACTTTCTCGCAACATATATTAATTAGAGAACATTAAATAGTTTTACATAAGAAAAAATGTCATCGTTATTTTCAAATGTGAATTTCTACAATCAAATGACTCTTCGGTTGTAGGTTTTAATTTGTTATTTTATTATTTTAGATTTTACCATTTTTTGGAGGATCAGCTCCTTGTTATTTTTCTGTAGGTGCATGTTGTGTTTTTCTTTTGTGGTGGTAAGCTAGAATTTTTTCCCCCCTTTTTCATGTTCTTTCTTTGTTTTAGATAATTTGCGTTCTTAAAGAGTTTTATTAGTTTTATGGATGGTCTCCTTCAGATTCATAAAGATTTGTATTTATAGTACTGGTTTAGGTTATTAATTAGTTATTAATTATCTCTATATGTGTACAAATAAAGATTGCTTATTTGGATAATAGGGTTTTTTCTTTCTTTTTAAACACAACTTTGTAACTATAATTTCTCATTAACAAATGGATCTTTTTTACAGTAAAAAATTCTAGACCAATGGATCAGTGATTTTCAAAGTGGCTTAATAAATAGTAAAAAAAATCTAAAATTTGGTGTCCAAGCACATTTCAATATGGAGAACAACTTGAACAGTTCGGATCGGTAGTTTGAATTTTCAAAATGGAAATAATAAGGTGTGCAGTACCAAGTCGTTTTACTCCATGGCTTAGCTAAGCCCAGCCCTATAATATATATATATATAGTGGGGTTAAAATGCACCATTGGTTTTGTGCTCCAATCATGATCCATGTCTTTTTCTCCGCTTTCAAAGTTCGAACAATCGATCCGAACCACTCAATATGATCTTTGTATTAAAATGTGCTTGGAGACCAAATTTTATATTTTTTAGAATTTTTTTTACTAATTTTTTAGATAGGTACAAAATCACTGTTTTCAGAAGATTCTGGACCATCCAAAACAGTGATTTTGTACCTATCTAAAAAAATAGTAAACAAATTTCAAAAAATATAAAATTTTGTCTCCAAGCACATTTAATATTAAGATCATATGAGTGGTTCGGATCGATTGTTCGAACTTTGAAAATTGAGAAAAAGACGTGGAGCATGATTGGAGCACAAAACCAATGTGCATTTTAACCCTACTCATATATATATAGCTGGGTTATGGTGAATTGCGAAGTAAGAGGTCATTTTTTACTTCACGCTCATATCTTATTTTG